>CM022706.1:64413680-64526068 GCA_012295165.1 Asparagus setaceus | reverse complement strand
GCAACGCTGGGCATAATGTAGGTGTGGTCGCCATGAGAGCGAAGATCAAAGACCTCGAGCAAAATCAACTCATTGATTTGCCAAGAGGTGAAGAAAACCGCATCCCTTGCCCATATCCTAGGGAGTGGAATCAATCCCATACCCACAAAGTTTAACCTAATAAACTTCACCGCTTGATGGGAAGGGTTCACCAACTCAACACCTGATATACTTCAAGTCCCACTTGGAGGTAATATCCGAAACGAGCCCCCGATGGTTCGGCCATTCGTTGGTACCCTTCATGGTCGCTCGATTGTACCGCCTGCCGTGGAGCATTCACACCGGGACGACATGGAGTCTAGCTTTCTCCAATTTCTTCGATGATACCGAAGTATCCATCGGACGCTACTCGACGAAAAATAGAAGGACGGAGAGATCGTGGATATCTTTGTCAAACGATTCTAACAAGGTAATGAACTCACGGATCCGATAACGAGGAATTCATCCTCCGCACTGCCACAACAACTTGTCGATAGATGTGCTTGAAGCAATGGGGACAGCACCATCTATAACGTGGAAGGATTTGAAGGTTCGTGGAGAGCAAGCCGAGGTTCCTTAAGAGGAAGAAAGCAAAGAGGCCAGCCGCAACTAACACCTAACAAACGTAATTTTGTGCCACGCGGCGAGGTAAAGTGCCAAAGAAAGTCTCAGACGCTTAATCAAACGCTCGAAGCGCAACCACAACAAAGAGCCGCAACAACGCGCACCACAAAGAATCGCAGCCCCAATGGCGCCCAACAAACTCGTAATCGAAACCTTCCGGCTCGAGGTTTCCCAAGACTTACTCGCTCAAAGACGAGGAAGTTCCGCATCTTCAAATACCTTCGAAAACAACAAAATCCAGCTGCCCCCAATTATAAAACCAAGAGGAGGCAAACAAGGTTACGATCCTAATCAAGGCTACCACGTGGTACATCATCCTACAAAGTTCGCTACCATCTCAAGGACAAGATTCAGCCTTGATCGATGTTGAGTCATTACTCCAAAACCTCTAAAGAGAAGGTGGGAGCAAATGCGCCTCTATAAGCTTCGGATCGCCTTTGATTGGTTTCAACCGAACCGTTAAAGTAGGAATGAGGATGGTGAATGAGGATCCTCACGGCAACGTGAGAAGGGTCTGCATCCGACACCCACAAAGAACGGAGAAACCTTTGGTCCACCCCGATTTGCGGAAGACGCATCGGACTACATCTTCGCCAAAAAGAAGTCCAAGGAAGAGGCAACTATGCCATGCCGCTTCAAAGAATTCCGAGAAGGACGATGAAGAAGTAGTGACTTTCCAGCTCAAGAAGAGCATGAAGTCTTTGCCACAAGGAGTGGACACTAATACGCCTACAAGTATCCAAACTCCAAACCCAAACGCCAAGACGCCGTGAATCGGGTGGCCACGATTCCTCACTCGGCAGAGAAATAGCAAACAAAAAGCAAAAAGGAGAAAACAAATGAGGTCCATGAAGCTCAACTCCGGCATCCCGATTCAATCGCCTGACGGGAGGGATAGACCGGAACATCAGCCTCCATACCGCCGATGTCATGGCCCAATTGGCAAACATCCCGCTAGAATAACTCTCTACGAAGTTGTCGATTGTCGAAGGAGACCCGAAGCTTTACAAGAGGCTCTAGCCGATTCGTAAGTCTTTCACTCAAATCAAGCCGATTCGAAGAACTCGCACAACAAGCAACTTGGCAACCAAGCACTTCCCCGCATTACTTTTACAAAGGAGGATATGCACGGGAATTCCAAGCACGATAGGCCGCTATACTTCACCGTATATTGGCTCTAGTGAAGTTAACCGATCCAAGTCGATCCGGTTCCACAGGAGCATCATGCCCCCGCTTCATGTATCACCTTGAATCCCCGCCGAAGTCGGCATCAATGTGCATGGTGATCTACGGATTTAACACCGTCCTGCCGCTGGTAAAATCCGCATAAAGTGCTAAATGGGGACTTAAAGTCCCAAGTCACCGCTATGTGATTGACGCAGAGACTTCCTATAACTTATTATCGGGTCGACTGGATCCACGGTAACGCTATAGTCCCATCTACTCTTCATCGTCTCAAATATGTAGACACTAATAATGAGGTCAAGATAAAGGGTCGCGACAAACAACCGCTTAAGGATGGAGAATTATTTCACCGATTCTCTCCTCTACGTAATGAGTCCTAAATCAATCATCGCCCAAGGCACGGACAATGTGAAGAAGCCGACACCGCCGGGCTTGGTTATAGTGGTGGTTTTGTTTTAAATAACATTATACCCCTTGTAATCAATCTTGACGATGAAGAATCGCCGATGAACATTGTAATTGGCAAATTGCCGATGAATCAATAAATGACGCATTTAGAGTACCCTTTGTCTTTGAATGATGTGATGACAGTTTATACAACAATCCAGAAGCACCAACCAACTCTACCATTTTGCTTTACACAAAAGCAGCTCCGACTCCTTGGGGACAACACTCGCCATCCCGCAAAGATCAAGTAGTGAAAAGACTTGGTTTACTAAAAGGAGATGCGCCCAACGAATCAGCTTCTAGAAGAAGATGAAGATTACAATGGGCCTATCCTCCACACATTCGATATAGTCCGTAAACACCGGGTATCATGAAGAAGTGGGGTACAACTTGACACAAGGAGAAGGTCTATATTGGCGAGGTCCTCGAGTCCCTCCTCGTAGGGTCGAAAAATGTTTATTGATTGAATGAAATTGTTACAATCAAATTTTCCCGATATGCAGGAAGAGAAGGTTGATTTGACTCTCTTTGTATGGGTTCTGGTGGGCAGAGGATGCTTCACTCGATGCTCGAGTCGAGGTTGCTTCCCGCTGACGCATCGTGATCGGCCGCATGATGATCTAGAGGTTGTTGAAGAGGTTCTTAATCTCTTGGGCACGCAAGTGTTGACCTCGGTTCTCAAACTTTTCTTTTCTCGCCTTGCCACCCTTTCTTTGTTGGGCTTTCAACTATTTATATGGGCTAAGGGGTGTAATCGACCCCTATTGTCACTCTCATATGAGGGTTAATGACCCTCCCATCGCAAGCCGAGCCAGCCAAACGCCAGTGTCCAAGGCTCGACAATGGCCTCGGTTTACACAGAAGCTACTGCAGAATTGTCGATCGCTACAAGGACGACGCGCCGCAGTTAACGGCGAACGCTAACCTCCTCGCCAATCATTGCCGCGGGTAACCTCATGACCGCTGAGGTTGAGCCGAGGTTCACCGCCAGAGGCTAACCTCTGCTGGATGTCGAGGGTCGAGGTTCACCGCTATAGGCTAACCTCGGTCGAAAGTGTCGAGGGTCACCGCCGTAGCGCAACCCCTGGCTGGATGTCGAGGGTCGAGGTTCACTACTATAGCGCAATCCCGTCGAAGGTCGAGGGTCACCGCCAGAGGTAACCTCGGTTGAATGTCGAGCCCGCAATGATGTTGTAGGCGAGCCTCCGCAATGACGTAACCTCATTCGAACGCCGAGCCTCGCTGCTTGGCGAGCCTCATCAATGTCGAGCTCGCCGCTGGCGAGCCTGCTCAATGTCGAGCTCTGCCGCCATGAGCTCGCTATTGCTGGCGAAGCCTCGTTGAATGTCGAGCTCGCGCTTGGCGAAGCCTCATTCATGTCGAGCTCGCGCCATGAGCTCGTTCAATGTCGAGCCTCGCCGCTACAGCCTCGTCATACGGCGAACAGTCGTAACTTTCAAACCGTACGCCGAATTGGACTAATTATATATGAAAATCGACCATCTCGACAAGACGGAGCTAACCAAACCTACCCGGCGGGTTCGGTTTGTTCGGCCATTTCGCCAAATTCCTTCCGGTTTGGGAGATATCGACACTTTCATAAAGTCAAGCCTTCAGTGAACTTAACCTTAGGGCGGACTCGACTTCACTCGATGGACCCTAAGCTCTTTCTCATCCCGAAGTTGATGTGTAGGATTAAGGCAATTTTTATCGCCACAAAACCCTCCAAAGTTTTTAGACTTGAATGCGTTGAATGGAGTCCGAACACTTTGGATATGAAGACTTGTAAATGGTCGCCGTGCGCATCGAGCGAGGAACCTTCTAAAGAACCCAGAATTTGAATTCTTCACCGCAGCCTAATGATCGCCTCGATTTTTAGCAAACCCTCGCCTATCAACGGATTTGATGTGCCTTTACCGATACCGCTTGAATCGGCTAGCCATACTTTTCCCCTCAAGAGGTGAGTTTGGCGAGGAGTTTTTAGGCTTAGTGCTAAAATCTCCTCTATCCTTAGCCGCTCAAGGCGCTGGATTAAAAGATATAGGGCAAATCACTGGTAGGCCATCATGTGGAAATGATCAATCGCTCAGTGACATAAAAGTATAACGATCATGATCAAAAGCAATCAAGTTGTTCAAAGGACGGAGAGTATAACAACAAGGATTACTTAACGCAAATCATTTAGAGGAAAATGACTGCGGGAGTTAGTCGAAATAGTGCTCAGGACATGTATGGTTGAAATAGAGGCACATCGCATGGTAGGCCACTATTCAAAATGATCGAATCGCAAAGGACATAAAAGTATAACGATCGCATAAAAAGCAACAAGTTGTTCGACGGAGAGTATAACAACAAGGATTACGAAATAAATCATTTAGAGGAAAATGACTTCACGGAGTTAGCCGAAATGCTCGCTGACATGGGAGTATAACGACTATGGCTAAAATAGAGGCACATCGCATGGTAGGCCACTATTCCAAATGCTCAGCTGACATAAAAGTATAACGATCGCGATCAAGAAGCAATCACGCTGTTCGCTGACGGAGAGTATAACAACAAGGATTACTAACCAAAATCATTTAGAGGAAAATGACTTCGCTGAGTTAATGAGTCGCTCACTGACATGAGTATAACGACTATGGCTAAAATAGAGGCACATCGCATGGTAGGCCACTATTCGTAAATGATCAATCGCTGACATAAAAGCAACGACGCGATCAAGAAGCAATCACGCTTGTTCAGCGACGGAGAGTATAACAACAAGGATCGGACTATCAAAGGTAATTATTAACATGACAGCTTATGTGGACCCACCACCCATTGACGAGGATGGAAGGAGTTTGTCGAGGTGATTGTTAACCCGACAAGAATTTTACATGACAGGCAACTTTGAGGACTCACCATCCCATTGAAGAGGATTAGCAAGTTAATTTGTCGAGGTGTAATATTATCATGACAAGGAGGGTCCCGCCATCCCGCTTGAGAGGATTGACGAGGGAATCCCGAGGAACTATCGAGGTGATTGTTAACATGATAGTTTTAGGGTCCCGCCATCCTATTGACGAGGATGGCAGGAATTTGGAGGAAATTAGTTATCCGATGTGACTGTAACATGATAACTTAATGGGAGTTTGAAAGAAGACTACGGTAGTACTTTTCGTAAACTTACCGCTGATAGCATCATGATTTTGTCGCCTTCTTGATTGGTTAGACGGTATGCTCCATTCGAAAATGCACTCCACCACCTAATGGTCCTTCCCATTTTGGCTCGAACTTCCTTTCTTTTAATTCAAAATCATTAGGCCGGACAAATGAGGACGAGGTCGCCTTTCCTTGAAAATACGACATCGGACTTTCTTGTCAAATGCTTTAGAAACTGGGTCCGGTAAAGCTCGATGTGCCGTTGAGCCTCGTAATCGCCATCCAAAGATTTCAAGTTCTTCAAGGCCGGCGATGATTTTCCTTGTCATTCCGGGGATAGCCATTCGGATATGGATTTGAATTTAACGGTAAAATGGCTTCACAACCATAAACCGAGAATATGGGGTGGTACTCGCCACGGCGTAACCGCGGTACGGTAAGCCCACGTGCTTTGCCCCAGCCTTTGTCGCTCCAATCCTTCTTGTTTGAAGAGACCATCTTAGTAAGGATCTTAATGATCGCCTTATTAAAAGCTTCACTTTGTCCATTCAAGGGCGGGTAGTAAGTCGTTGATGCTAGATTCCGATTTGAAATTTATCGCTAATCGCGGAAGGCATGACCGACAAATTGCGACCATTATCGGGACACCGCTTCAAGACTCGTGACGGGTATATGACATGATGTTTAACAAATTTGATCACATCACTTGTCTTGACCAATCTCAACGGAACGGCTTCGCCCACTTTGAGAAATAATCGCTATCGCCAATATGAAGCGATGTCCTTTGAAGAAGGTGGAGAAATTGGACCGACGATATCCATTCCCCACGCTTCAAATGGCCGACGCATGTAGGATGCAAGTGTTCCGAGGTTGGTGAAGGTAATTAGCATGTATCCGCACGCATGGCATCGCTTAGCGAAGCCACGCATCCTCACCATTGTCGGCCAATAATAACCGAAGCCCACGCATCCCATAACTTGGGTCCAGTTCGTGCTCCACAAACACCGCCATGAGCTTCTTTTCAAGACTTGCTCGCTTCCTTAGTTGACGCACATCAAGCAAGAACTCCATCATATGACCTTCTATACAAAGTCCGTAATTGGGAATCATAGTAAAATCTTGATGCTCGCCGACGAATCGACTTCCTTTCTTTTATGTCTTCGCAATATCCCATGCAAGACATAGTCGATGATCGGAACCGCCAAATTTCGGCTTCATGGCTTAGGCTCGCCTTCGATCGCTTTGATCTCAGAATGCATATTTTGGCCGAAATAGTTGCCGACTAGACACAATAACCCGCCGAGTAGCATTCTCAAAGTGTGGCGAAGAGATGCCACAAGATTCGACAAGTGTTCGCAAGCGTACATGATCAATGTAAAACTTTCAAAGGAGTCGCCTAAAGTCATGGTCAGCCGATGATGAGGGATAAGGTCCTCGCCTCGACTTCTCTCCTCTTAGCTATTTTAATGACTAGTCGCGGAATCCCCAAATGCTTCAAGGTGCTTCACGCTTCTGTTTGGCTATGTCGAGACCAATCAATAACGCATTATACCGCTACGCTATTGGTGCATGGTTCGATAACTATAATACCGGTATCACGTGGTTTTGTGGAGATATCAATACTACCCTCACCCGCTACAACGGCCGTGGTCGCTTCTCGAGGTTCACAAAGAACAACCGCCATACCGTCTTTAGAGACCAGATTAGCTTCATAAGGTTCATCGTGCATGTCTTGATACAATTCGACTTTCCTTTAATGGATGGTTAGCCATGAGATCACACACCTTGACCCTTCATCGCCGAGGTTTGAAGTGAATGTCGCGATCGAGATAACAACAATGCCCATCTAGCCATTCACCATTCAACGTGCAGCCGGGTCATGAATACCCGTGATAGGGTCAATTTGGAGATGACGGTATGGTCCGGCCCCACTAGATAGTGCCGCATCTTTGATGGCGACCAAAGCCAAACATTCCTTCAATGGGAGGATATCGATATTCGCCCCGGATTGTCCTATCGAGGTAATAGACAGCCTCGCTCGCGGGCCATTGTCATCGCCCCGCTAAAAGACTCGCTAACGATACTCAGAAGCTGATGTAAATCGAAAGGGCTTTCCATTTAGGTGCAACTAACATGGGGATTAGAAAGATATGTTTTGATCTCTCAATGCCTTCCACAATCTTCATCCCAAACTAACGATACACCTTTCTTCATGAGCTTCGAGAATGGTTGACACTTCCCCGATAAATTGAAAATGAATCGCTAATGTAAGCCAAACGCCTTGGAGACCACGGCTTCGAGGCTTCTGGAGGTGGAAGTTCTGATAGCTCGACTTTGTCCGGTCGAGGCGATACCATCCGCCGTGATCATGAACCCTAGAAATTTGCCGCTAGCCATCCCGTAAAAGACTTAGTTGGGTTCATCTTCACCGATGAGCCCGCGATATCTCAAATGTCGCCCTCAAGTCGTAAATGATCACTTTTGTGGCTTAATTTTGACCACCAAATCGCCTACGAGCATTCTACCGCCTTCCGCAAATGTTTTCGAAGATAGTGGTCATGGCATGCCGGTATGTAGCCCCCCGTGATTTTTCAAGCCGAAAGGCATAATCAGATAACAAAGATATTCCTCGACGTGTTCGAAAAGCAAGCTTTTCATCATCGGGTGCATTTTGATCTCGATTGTATCCCTAAAAGCCATCCATAAAGACATCCTTTCAATCCGCATGTGTTGTCGATAATGAGATCCGTGGATTGGTAGAGGAAAATCATCTTTCGACATGCTAAATTTAAATCTGTGAATTGACGACGGTCGATCTCGGCCCATTTTTCTTCAAAACGGTACTATGTTGGCTACCCAAACGGGTGTTGAACTCCTAATGAACCCTCGCTCGGACTTTCTCGATTTCTCGATGGCCTTCATGACTTGAGGGGAAAATCGCCGTTGTCGTTGCTTAACGTGCTTAGCACCGGGTTTGATATTAAGGTGGTGCATAGCCACTTGAGGGTCTAAGCCGTGCATATCCTCATAACTCCAAGCCAAGACATCGATGTATTCTTGTACCAAAGCCATGAGGTTCTCCTTTTCCTTAGTGGTCAAACTATCGCTATAAATATGGGTTTTGGACTAGCTTCGCCCCCATATTTACTCTGGACTATTTTGTCATCTGCGGGCGGGCCTGCTCAAAACGATGTTCCCATCGTGATCCCGAAATGTTGACTTAGCGATCTTCAATAATGACAACTCGATCATCCTCTTGAATCTCAAGTTGATCGGGCAACTATATTGGCCATCGTGGACCGGAATTCATGTCCTGCATCGACTTCTAATCCTGTGAAACTGCTCCAGACGATGAGTGCTCAATCGCTTCTCGGCCTCGACATGCCACGAGTACGATGGTGATTCATATCCCAACCCTTTACGAAGTTTTATGATAATAATCATCAGCCGGTTCTCCGACATAAGAAGATCGGATTGGTGTCTTGATACCTCTTCCGTGAAGCTTAGTCCTTTTCATGAAGAAAGTCATACCCCATTTTCTTCATCATGTTATACTGGCCGGGCGAAATATGAAAGTTGGGGTTCTTTTTCTTTGCTTGGGGTTGTTTCACCTCGCTTGTAATGGTTCATTGACCTGCCCAAAGATAATGTCTTTCCATCACTATCCCCGCCTGGTACACAAAAAACCGCCATAAGAGTTATTATGCCTTTGGGTCATCATGAACGCACGACCGAATTGGCATGTGCAATGTAGGTTCAAAGATACAACCGTATGCATCTCTCGACATTAAGTCAAGATGACTTTTAACACCGGCAGTGCCTAAATCATAATCTTCATTGAAACGACGATATCGCCATCGATCATTCAGATCGACATAAAAGATTTTACATCATTGAAAACAACTCCTTGTTCGACTCTACGCCGCCTTCATTTCGCCATAGTCCTCGACTGCGGTTCATCGGTTCGCCTTCCTCAAGGTAGTGGACGGAATCGAAATACCTCCACCCCTTGAACGGTTGCCTTCCCACACCAATGTTTTTACCCCTCTTCGCTTCACGCATTTCATGCATTGATGCAACGTAGATGGACGATCAAGTTTTCGTGGATCCGTGGCCCACCCAAGAGCAAATTGTAAGATGTATCCGCCGATGACATAGCAGTGTACATCCGCCTTCAAGTCTCCTATTTGGCATTTGAGTTTGATCTTGCCCAAGGGACGAATTCGCGGCATTGAAACCGTGATGGTAGTCCCGGTCGCCGCTAAACGATGCATGGGTATCCCAAGATGTTGTATAATTCTCAACGGATGATACTCAATGCATCCCGGTCCACTTGAGCTCGGCTGATTCTGGACAGCCATGTAACCTAAAGTATAATGGCCTATCATGCTTGGTTCTTCACTTGTATGTCCTCCGAGGAGAAGGTAATGCAAGGTATGGCCCCTTGAAGACTGGTGACATTGGGCGAAACTTCTGGAGTTTCTGGGAATGAGCGCAGAAAGGCTTGTCCACCAATGCTTCTCGCAGAGCTTCTCGTAGATTGAGAAAGCCGCAAGAGTTCAAATAAAGTGATCCTCACGGATGTTGGAGAGTTGGGCTAACACATCGAACCGAAGGGGCCTTTGAAGTTTCAAAGGCCCTTCCCGAAAGTGCTTTGTTGTAGCGATGTCCCTTTGTTTGGACCCACCAACTGCTCCTTTATCGCTACACCGGTGTTGCCTCGATACCCTTAAGAACTTTTTCCACCTCGTGGCCAACGCCGGTATAGATTGTTCGGGCGGAGTCATCGACTTGTCTCTTTCCTGCAGCCAGAGGTCAAGCA
The DNA here is from genome assembly GCA_012295165.1 of Asparagus setaceus. NCBI lineage: Eukaryota > Viridiplantae > Streptophyta > Magnoliopsida > Asparagales > Asparagaceae > Asparagus > Asparagus setaceus. The sequence continues at coordinate 64,515,831 of CM022706.1, read as the reverse complement.
TAAGTCTTCCCTTGATTTTGAAGAAGTCCATTGTTCGTCTGATAACAAGTCGTGGTGAACTCCATAATTTCGCTTTCTACAGAGTGTAAGGAACCATACCTTGTGTTTCCCTGCGGGGTCAAAGTTCACAACTCGCTTCCGCTGAGGGATTGGCTTTACTCCATCTTGCACTTGGAATTCAAAAATCACCAAATGGAGGGCTTATCATGTTGTGCATTACTTCTTCCTCGATCTCGCAGAGTCATAACACCTTCTCTAACAGACTTGATCTTGTCCTTCAAAACGTAGCATGACCTCAGCCGTGGTGTACCATTCGATGGGTACATGCAAGATTTTGGATCATCCGTCCTTGAAGCTTCCTCCGCTTCCTCATTTCCCGGAGCTGATCTTGTTCATTTTGAGTAAAGTTTTAAGGATTGGTATGACCTGGTCATCCTTAAAGTCATACTTCCTCCGAGGACTACTGGCCAAAAACATTCGATTTCTCGCTGAAGGGTCTTTAGTAGGGTGGGCCTCTACGGCCAAAGTCTCCTTCCCTTCGACCGCTTTTGGGGAATAAAATTGTTCGATACCCCCCTTTTATGACGAGAACTCGTTCCGGCTTCGATCCTCATAAGCATAGTTTTCAACTTGTTCGCCCTCGCTTCACCACTTTCCAAGAGTGTGCTTCAACCGCACCCATCTTTGAAAGTATGTTGATCGAGAGGTTGGGCTCGCGACATCCCGATGAATGTCGCTCGAGGCTTGGTCCCCGAATGCAAGGACTCGATCTCGAATCGCTTGATCTAAAGTGCCGACGGACTCCCTTTTGCTTTTCGCCAACAAAGGGCTATAGACACCTCGTCATCATCAAAAAATCGGGCCATAAAAGCCTTTGCAAATCTTTCCAAGAGTCGACAGAACTAGCTCTAACCTTCAAACCATTCGGCTAATTTCTTAAGAGTAAATGAATAAACCGGTCATAATAGGATCGCACTGCTATATGTCCGGGTTTATGCTTTGAAATAATAGATGTGCCGTGACGGAGAACTTTTCCGGCCGAACCGCACTGTGTTAAGTGGTTTGAATTTCGAGGATATGGGACATCGCCCCATTCTATAGGGTATGGCTCGCCACCCCCAAAATTCTTTGACTGCCCGAGTTTGAGAGCATCCAACGCCTTTGGAATCCCGCAATATTTGATCTTGTTCTTCGCGGTGTGGATTTGACTCCGCCGTGACACCGACATGCATCATGGTCCCCTCGCACCTCTCGCCGATTTGACCTCCTCGCCTATCTTGTTCTTGCTTACAAGTTTTTCCATCATCATTTCTAAACGCCGATAGATTCTTGTTGAGCAAGAATAGTAGCTTGTTGCTCTTCGATCCTTCGTGTCATCTTCTTCTCGCTCGCCATGAGGACACCGGCCCGATCACCGAAATCGCAGATTCGGCTGTTGAGAGGTAGCGATGGCGTAGTTCTCCATTCTTTCGTAGGACCCCACCAACCGCTATAATCAAACGGGATTGCCGTACCGGTGCAAGACGGGTGTCAGGCTTGGCTATTGATTAATGCGCCAGAACCCTGGGAGTACTCGGGTCGACGATTCAGATCATGATCGGTCTTGCTCCGCCTCCCAACCATGTTAATGGTCACTCCATGACCTCGCGCCGCTTTGCCTTTTATGGTGGAACCGCTTCGCCTAGTTGACGGGTCGATAACCGCTCAAAACCGGAAGGCTGATGCGCTGATGAACATTGGGCCAAGACGGTAGATGAGCTTCACGCATTAAAGAATGAGACCGTGATTTGATTGGCATCATGCGGGTGAGATAATCACGAGATCTGGTGTACCCCGCTGATTCTCAAAATGAGCCTCGCGAGAGAGGGGCTTCCCGAAGTCGAAGCTGGCTTAACCCCGGGCGAGGTTGCCACTTCCTCCGCTCGGGCGCTGCTTATGGCGCAGGTTCGCCATCCGGAGCCGGTTCATCCGCCTTAATGGACCTCATGTTGACGGTTCGCCATTCCTCGACGCTTGCCATGACGAGGTTCGCCAACGAGCGCACGCTCATCACGCTGTCGGCAGATTCGCCAAGCGCACGCGGCTCATCTCTTTTCAAGGGGACTCGCAGGCGCAGGTTCGCCACTTTGACGAGGGCTCCACACTTCTGAGGGGACCCCACGCTGCAGGGCGCAGGTTCGCCATGTAAACCAGGTTTGGGGTCAGCGACGCCGCCTTGTGGACGGTGTTCACACCGGGCGCTCGCCTTGTGGACGCAGGTTCGCAGCTAGCAGGTTCGTCCGGGCGACAAGCCGCCACGCGGACGAGGCTCGCAGTCGGGCCACACTCGCCTTAGTTTCAATGAACCTCTTGATGATGACGAGGTTCGCCGGCTTTCTTCTGACGATAGTGGAATCCATCCAACGACCAAAGCTCGAGCACATCGGGCGAAGCTGTTCGCCACGACGCTGTCCGGGCGCTGGCCCGATAGGGAACCGCTAGTAGGCTCGGCCCCCATAGGCGCAGCGAGGTCGCCGGCCAAAACTTGGCTAACAACATCCGGTTGACTTGGGTTGCTTAACAACCCACTTCTTAGCCTCGGCCGGGTTAGTTGAGCCTCGCCCTGAGAGACAGAGTCGCCGCCGAGGTTCACTGAGGATTCAACAAAAGCCACGGGGCTGAAGTCTCATACGAGACTCGACGCATTACCCTGCTTTACCGGGCTAGATGCCCTGAGGAGAGGAACTCCTCGCACTTACTCGATCAAATTCAATGACCAAGGTTTGAACCCGGTTCCAATCAACTTTGTCTCGATTATGCCACCACCGCCATCTAATGAATGGTTGCTCCCACTGGGTCGCCATCTTCCGTAGGGTCAAAAAATGTTTATTGATTGAATGAAATTGTTACAATCAAATTTTCCCGACATGAGGAAGAGAAGGTTGATTTGACTTCTCTTTGGTGGGTTCCATGGAGGATGCTTCACTCGATGCTCGAGTCGAGGTTGCTTCCCGCTGACGATCGATCGGCCGGGCGGTTGATCTAGAGGTTGTTGAAGAGGTTCTAATCTCTTGGGCACGCAAGTGTTGACTCCTGTGGTTCTCAAACTTTTCTTTCTCTCAGCTTGCCCTTTCTTTGTTGGCTTTCAACTATTTATATGGGCTTAAGGGGTGTAATCACCTCTATTGTCACTCTCATATGAGGGTTAATGACCCTCCCATCGCTGCCGTGAGCCACCAAACGCCAGTTCGCTCGACAATGGCCTCGTGGTTTGCGAAGCAGCGCTGCAAAGAATTGTCGATCAAGCATAGTTGACGCTGGCCAAGTAGTTAACGGGCGAACGCGAACCTCGCTAACTGGCTGCCGTGGGCTTAACCTCATATGATCGCTGAGGTTGAGCCGAGGTTCACCACCAGGCTTAACCTCGCTGGATGTCGAGGGTCGAGGTTCACCGCTATAGCTTAACTCTCTCGAAAGTGTCGAGGGTCACCGCTGTAGGCTTAACCTGTTGATGTCGGGGTCGAGGTTCATCTATAGGCGTAACCTCGGCCGAAAGTGTCGAGGGTCATCGGCCAGTAGCGTAACCTCTGAATGTCGAGCCTCGCCGCAATGATGTTGTAGGCGCAGCCTCACGCAATGACTTAACTTCAACGCCGAGCTCGCCGCTTGGCGAAGCTCATTCATGTCGAGCTCGCCATGAAGCCTCGCTTCAATGTCGAGCCTCGCCGCTTGGCGAGCCTCGCTCGAATGTCGAGCTCGCCGCTGGCGAGCCTCGCTCAATGTCGAGCCTCGCCGCTTGGCGAGCCTGCTCAATCGTCGAGCCTGGGCTACATGCGAGCCTCGCTCGCTACTTAAGAACAGGTCGTGAACTTTCAAACCGCATCCGGAATTGGACACTATATATGAAAATCGACCATCTCGATCAGACGGAGCCAACCAAACCTACCCGGAAGGGTTTGGTTTGTTCCGGCCATTTCGGGCCAAATTCCTTCCGTTTGGGAGATATCGACACTTTCATAAAGTCAAGCCTTCAGTGAACTTAACCTTTAGCGGACTCGACTTCACCGATGGACCCTTAAGCTCTTTCTCATCCCGAAGTTGATGTGTGTGGATTAAGGCAATTTTACGCCTACACTCCCAAAGCGGCATATGTCCCAAAAGGGAAGCCGGATAACTACTACGCATTTAGAAGGGATTGGGATACTAATCCTCCTCAGAGATGAATGCTCATGGTTGATTGATAATAATCCACCCGATGAGGGAGACTACATTCGCCCGATTCTTCGGCTTGGGATTCCGGACACACCACCTGAGAAGCTTTCAAGACTTTGATGTCAAATATGGCTATTGGCCGATCCCCGCTACTATTGAGGATGATGAAGATATGCCAACATGGGAAGACCAATGGATCCATCAACTCAAAGAGCAATTTGGGGATAGATTCGAACAAAGAGAACCACCCACTAAGGACCTAAGTAGTCCAAAGTTAATATGGGTGACTAAGAGCATCCTAAGCTCATAAACATCAGCAATACTCTTCCCTGAAGAGAAGGAAGAGTTCATCACTCTAATCAGGAGTATATCGATGTATCTCACCGAGCTACGAGGACATGCCACTGACTCGACCAACGCAGGACACCAACATCAAGGTGGATGTCAAACTCCGGGCAAATCAAGAAGACGGTTTCTCTCCACAAATCTTGCGTGCAATCGCTGACTAAGTGAAGAAACTCATAGAATCGGATTCATCAAGGAAATTCAACATCCGGATTGGGTGGCTAATATAGTCCCGGACAATGTAAGAAGAATGGTTCGATTGGTCGGTTTCACTACGAGACTTGAACGCCGCTGTCTCAAAGATGACTTCTCTCTTCCCATCACCGATGTCATAGTCTTCATAATACGGATTTGAAAGAATGTCATTCATGGATGGTTTCTCGTTACAATCAGATCAAGATGCACCCCGATGATGCCAAACACACAGCCGTCGTAACTTCCACCGTATATATTGTTACACGGTCATGCCGCTCGCCCGAAAATGCCGCCACATATCAGCGTAGCAATGACTAAAATTTTCCAGATCATCTCCGAAAACGTCGAATGTTACGCCGACGACTTGGTCGCGGAAAAGCCGGACAATGGAAATCACATCCAAGATCTTAGGTATTCGAGCTCATGCAACCCATCGCCTAAAGATGAATCCCGCCAAATCCTTCCTTGGGATGTCCAAATGCGTTCCTTGGCTTCATTGCCACCAACAAAGGAATCCATGTCGATCCCCGACAAAGTAAAGGCGATTCAAGAATTGCAACCTTCCAAGAAATCCGAGAGAACTCTGGGTTACAAGGACGTTAGCTTACATCCGACCGTTCATATCGAACCTATCCGAAGTGCCAACCTTTTCTAAGTTGAACAAGAAGGGCGATCATTCATTCGATGACGCTGCCAAAAGGCATTTGAAGAGATTAAGTCATATCTCTAAACTCTCTCCGTTTTGTCGACCGCAAATGTGAAAGCCGCTCTTGATTTACATCAAAGCCGATCGCCATTCGCTGAGCCTTTATTTGCGCAAGACGATGACAAACGTCACGTAACGTGCAGCCTATTATCCTGTTTGACATTAGTCGGTACGAAGTCTCGATATCCAATGAAAGCAGAAGCTGTTTGCATTAGTGTTCAAATTCAAAATGCGCACTATTTGGTCGGACAAACGATTTATGTTATCTCCAACAGAACTGGTCCGAATATTTATGACCCACCGCCTCAATGAGTTGGCGCTGGCAAAATGGGCTTTGCTCTTGTCCTAATATGACTTGCATTTCAAACAACAAAAGTCGGGAAGCATTTATGACATCTCTACCAACCATTAAACGGACTTGAGCTTATACGATGATCTTCCTGACGGTCCACGAGGTCAACACTACATCGCACCAACAAATATGGCGACTGTACTTGATGGAGCCGAGCTACCAACGGGCGCCCCCGATGTTCTAAGATTTCCACGAGTCGGGTTGTCTTAGTTTCCCAAGGAATCATGTCATGCCCTGTGCTTATTCACTCACCGAACCTGCTCAAATAACGAGTTAATATAACGCACTACTTATCGGCTTAGTTTCGCCAAGGAGCCGGGGTAGAGTATCGCATACGGGCATTCGCACTGACAGCTAAACAGATCCGCGGAGACTACGGTCGTAAATCCGCATCTAATTCTTATCATCGTAGCAATTGAAATGGCAAACTCGCTCAAGAGTTCTTCATCGAATATATCCCGCTTTAAACGCTTTACGATGCACCGGGCGCTAGCGCTAGCACAACCTTCCGAGACCGAGCAACTAGTTACTCAGACTCACGCTCTTCGCACTCAATATATGATGAGGTACAAGAAAACGGGGTAGTTACCAAAGAGGTATACACGATTCAAACCAAATTGGAGCCCCGAGATTGTGCTTTCCTATCATCGACTAAGTCTTGCACGATATTCCGCCAAGATGTGAGGGAGAGAGAGTCAATCCCTAAGAGCTCCTGATTCTTTTACCATTAATGTAGACCCGTGATGTTATATCACGGGGTACGATGGCCTTTACTCCATGCCTCTAACAAAGAGGTAAGAGGTCCTTCGAGAAGCACACTAAGGGGAATATGGCGCGACACCACCGTCCCAAGCTCTACGATCGAATCAGAGAATGGGCTACTTTTGGCCAACAATGATTAATGACGAGCCGCAGACGCCGAATGCCACGCTCGCGTCGATTCACGCAATTATATGCATCAACCTCCGCAGCTTGCATCCTTCGCCACATCCTCGCCATTCGAGACATGGGAATGGACGCTTGGTCCCATTTTTCCTCTCGCACCAAAGGCGATCGATGATTCTAGCGATCACCGACATTCCAAGGGTCAGGGCAATCTCGCTTAAAGAAGTCAAGGCGAAGTACCGTCATTGTGCTTATCAAACACCATGTCATCTATCGACGGTGTCCCGAGACGGATTGCATGACAACGGCCCCTAATTCATCGCACCTTCATCGTTTTATGAAAAGTTCAAGATACAAGATGTCTCGCCGACACTTATAATCCAAAGAAGAAATGGATTAGCCGAGGCTCAACAAGATGATTATCAAGATTTTGTCGGCTTGTGAAGAATAACAAATGAGACTAAGACGATAAACTCGAGAAGCACTCGCATATCGCACAACCTACGACGCCAACCGAGCGCACTCGCATCCCTCGTTTACGGGTGAAGCGCTCTCCGCTGGAAATCCGATTCGGCCATTTCGCGATCGCCTTTCAACAGTAGATGACGACCAAGAACAACATCGTAAACGCCTCAAGAGCTTGAGATGTTAGATGAGAAGCTCGAGGCTCAACAATGCATTGAGTTCTATCAGCTAGGATGTCGAGGGCTTTCAACAAGAAAGTTCGACAGAGAACTTTTAAGGAGGGAGAGTTTCGCCCTGCCGCCGACGGCCGATAATTCTCAACTCCAAAAGAAAGGTAAATTCAACCCAAATGGGAAGGACCGCTTATAATAGACACAGCCTGTAGAGTCTAAAAAGTTTTGTATTGATTGAATTTGAAGAAGAATTACATAATCACACTCTCGGTAACCGGAAGAGAAGGTTGATTTGACTTCTCTTTTGTTGGGTTCTCCCTGCAAAGAAGGCTTTCCTCCAATGCTCAACGAGATCCGCCTCGCTGACGACGTAACGACGCAGTTTGATGATTGATGAAGAACTCGATTCTTCTTTGTAATGCAAGCTGAATTTTCCAAAAGTCCCTTTCCCATAGTCGCCCAAGACTATTTATAACAATTAAGCACAATAACCGGGCATGCTATAATCGTGGGGAACATGGATTAGTTGCTATGGTCGGGTATAATCGATACCCACGCATTGCGGGCCTTTAGCTTTGCCGCTATGGCGAAATCGAGCGAAGCCATAGATGACTAGCTTCGCCATTGACCGGGCCGAACTTTGATTGAATGACGGTTCGCTACTTGGGTGAACTTCGTTTAATAACGAAGCCACACGCTGGCTTAACCTCATGGATGCATTTATGTATTTTGTTTGATAGCGAAGCCACACAGGGCTTAACCTCGTGATGAAATGGTTGAATGGTAAGCTTCGGCCACGTAGTTTAACCTTGTATGAAATGGTTGGATGGCGAAGCCACCGCGGGCTTAAACTCCGCTGAACGCCGAGGCTCACCCGTAGAAGCCAACCTCTTGAATGTCGAGGTTCACCGCCGTAGGCTAACCTCGCCGAATGTTTCCAGGCCAGGTGAATCCTCGGTTGAATGTCGAGGTTCATCAGCGCAGGCAACCTCGCTGATGTCGAGGTTCATCACGAGGCTAACCTCGGTTGGATGTCGAAGTTTCACGCTTAGACCTAACCTCGACTAACCGAAAGCTTCACGCTACAAGCCACCCTCATCTCAATAAAGAGCTGCCAGGCGCAACCCTCGACTAAATGGAGAGCTTCGCTACTGTGCCAACCTCGAATAAATGGAGAGCTTCACGCTATAGCGAACTCGACAATGAAGAGCTTCGCTACCATAGGCGCAACTCGCCGATCCCCTCGCTGGAAGGTGAACCGCCGATCACCGCTGAAGTCGACCGTCCGGATCACCGCTGAAAGTGAACTTGCTCGATCATCGCTGAAAGCCAACTTCGCCGACACCGCTGAAGGCGGCAGCTTCGCGATCACCGCTGGAGGCGAAGTTCGCTTCGGCGGACCTCGTGTTAAGATCGTGACTCCGCTTCACGGTGAACCTCAGATAAGGTCGAGCCTCGTTTAACGAAGTCTCGCTTTGAAGCTTTAACAACTAGGGTGCTCGGACCTCGCCGAGAGGATTTTTGATCTGCCTAAGACCCCTTCAAAGTTTTCGACTTGAATCAGTTGTGGGTCCGAATACTTTGAATTTTTTCTGTCACTATTGGCGAACTTCACATGCCAACCTCGCCAGAGTTCGATATGAGGACAAGGCATGAACCTCGTGACTCACCGACTCTTGGCGCTTGCTTTCATTTTAAATCGTGATCCACGGCAAACTAGGGATTAGACCCCTTCGAAAGTGACTTGTCACATCCCCAGATCTTTGTCCAGATCTCGTGACGATGATCACGCTGAGATCCGGGCCGTATATCTCCCGCCATGGGTTCTTCGAGACCCTATATATGACAAATAAAGGCCCCAGAGATTTCCTCACCGCCATCTTCTTCAAGCCACCGATATTCGAACACCACCGAGATCTCCTTCAACGCTTGAAGCAATGGCCTCTAAAACCGGGCCGCCGCAAGGCAAAGTTCGCTGACTGCTCGCTTCACCGCCATCCGCCATTGCAAAGCGCAGAGCCGCCGCCAAAACATGCCTTTTAAGATCCGGGCCAGAGTTAATTTTAATGCATGTGATTTTTCACTGAGATGAGATTGCTCTCCAAGATCATGTCTTCTAACTCAAGGCTTAGCGGTTTTGACCCAGGCTTGCCTCATTTGGCTTGATAAACCTCATCGAGGTTCTGATCTCCCGTGATCCCCATAGTGGACTCTCGTTGAAACTCACCTGCTTTACAGGTTTGATTATTTTAGATGAAGCTCTGCGGCAGTCTCTGCTCTTTTGATGATACGCTTGACGAGGCTCGCCTTCGCGGGATGGGTCTCGGCTTGGCAGGCTCGCTTTTCGGATGAGCCCTGCTTCGCAGGTTCATGACCGAGAGACGCAGTCTCGCTTACAGGCTCGCCGGGAAGACGAGTCTCATTTGGCGAGGCTCGCTTTCTTGTTGATGAGCCTCGCTTCCAGGTTCGCTTTGTCCGGGCGGTTCGCCATTGATGACGGTTCGCTCTGCTTGAGGTTCTTCGCCGGAGTGACTTTGTCCTTTGAAGTGGCGATTTAAACCTCTCGAGACTAACTTCTTCTCTCTTTCTTTTGTATAGTTGAGCATCCTTCTACCCCCATTCCTCAACGGGTTCTTTCGAGCAAATGGTGCTCAAGAGGCGTAACCTCGATTTCCCTCTCGTGGAACGCTCCTCGATTTGGCGATGAATCAAGAGGAGTTGAGACTTCTTCTCAACCTTCAACATCCACCTTCAGCTGGATTACTTGATGCCCCTTTGGAGTTCTGCTAACCGACCAGCTCGCAAAGCCGGTTTCTTCTTGGAGATGATATCCAAGACCCGCATTCTGTGATCAGTTCGTATAAGTGCCTCCAGTGGTAAACTCACGCTACATGTTCTGCCGAATGGAACGGGATTGCTCACCGACCTCCTTAAGAGCCGCTTCTAACTTCTAAGATGAATTGGGATCTAACCCCTACTCAAGATGGAGTGAGTCACTTCTCGGGTGGTGCATGTGTGGACCGCCATGGTCACTATGTAACGTCTACAACCCGGCTTTTCCTGCAGGGAGCTCCTCAGAAGGCAATCACCGTCACGCCAACACTTTGGTCGTATTTCCATATGAGGGGCAATTTCCGCCAAAGATTTCCTGACTCGGCCGGTCTCGATGGGGCTCTTTCAAGAATGGTGGCCTCGCATCACCAATACATTCTAGAAGAGTATCGATGAATTGGTTTTGGCCTTAGGGCTCCTATCGTATGCACTAACCGCTTGAGGAACAATTCTCAAATGCTCTTGGGATTTTGGAATTGTATAATCCTCGATACTCATACCTTCTTCACCTTACGGCTTAATTGGGATTGCTTGTACCCAGAGATGGCCGAGGTTTCTGGCTACTCATGGGTGCATCCGACGAGGAGTACGGCCCCGGTATAAAGAGTCGATGGATTTGGAAAGGATCACCCCAAGCAGTGGAGACCTATTGGGAAGTGATGTGCCACTATTATATTTGCACATGTAGCACCCGGCCGGCCGATAAGAAGGGGAAAAGTTCATTAGTCATAATATTTGGGCCCACTACCTCTTTGACGGGCCGGATGATAAGGAAGGTATTGTGGTGCCCCGGGTCCTCTTGAGGCTGTAATTGTCACGCTCGGCTTCTGACAACCTTCCACTTTCTTTATGTGACTCCACAGACGAAAGCATGGCTTCCTACAGGACGACGCTTGACACTTATATTTATCGAGCTGGAGCCGATTTCTTCCTATGCTACGTTAGCAGCACCTCATGTTGTGGCTCAAACATATCGCCGTCTCGCCGGCAGCCTTTGATTCATTAGGACCGATGTGTGATTCTCCCTCGGCTTAGCACATCGCCGGGCCAGATGCACTTCTTCCTCGCCATGATTGCCCGTGATTCATTACGGATTGGCGCCTTTGCTATACCTTCGCCATGGAGCTGAGAACCCAAGGGTGGAATTACCGTGACGCCTATCTTATGGCGTTGGTTCATGCGCATCAGCCTCTACTCTCATGGGTACACCTTCTACCAGAAGGACAAATCACCTTTCATCCAGAGGCTAGAGAACGCCGATTGACCAAACATTACATGGCTTCAAGTATTCCCGACTATAAGAGTTATTCTTTAACCGCCTCCTATTTTCCCGAGTCGCCTATGGACAAGCTTTTGTGGATGAACCTAATGCTCGTGGTTATACCACTTTGTCACTGGTCTGCTTTTATGGCTCATGAGCATCCGCCGGTATTTTATCTTCCGCTTCGGGTCCTGATGGGCCTTTATCTATTCACCGCTTGCCCGCCGGGCTTTGGGTATGATCAATCAGACGCTGGTAATCCCAGCTTCACCATACAACCGACGGCCGCGCTTAGTCGGGGAGCTGTGGTTTGGCATCGATCCGGTCAGCGTAAGTGCTCGCTTTTCTCCGCAACGGACCTCAACCCGGACGACTCACAGATTGCAAGTGGCATTGCATGGCAAACAAATTCCGTGCTTCAACATCAACTCTTCCGCTACGCATTGACTCGGGCCGCTATAGGGAAGGCCAGACTTCAACGAGGAGCCGTGATTCCGTGACTAAAGGAGTATTTGCACGCCAAAACGGATGCCGAACCGCTAAACCCCAGTCGGGTGTGGAGCCCTCACGCCAATCCAGCCCCATGGGACCTGAACCATCACGCCAATCCAAACATGAGACCCAAAGTGGATATAGATGAGGCTCTAGATGAGTACGTAGCAACATGCCTCTTCACGGGTGTTGAAGAAACTCCTGGTTGAACTCAGATCGAGGCACCTAGAGATTTCGCTTTTGGAGAACCATCGAACATATTCCGTAAGATCCTCTTGAAAGCTCTACCTCGCCATTGCTGAGCCGTGGCCCTGCAAGAAGCCATCCACACTTCGTGAGCCCTGGAGGAAGCCAAGCTTTGGTGCCAACAAATCAAGGATCTAAAAGACCAGGCCCCTCGTCCAAGCGTAGTCAAGTGAGGAGAGAAGCCTTGATTGAAGCCGCGCGCCACCAGCCCCACATCAAGGCCTCCCGGGAGGCCGCCAAGAGTATGCTTGATGATGCCAAGAGTCTCCTGGCCGCCGTCAAGTCAGTCGTAACCTGTGACCCAAGACGAGCAATCCCTCGCCAAGCAGTCCAGACCCCACCGCTTTGACTGCCGCCACCACCCCTTCAATTGATGTCCCCGCCAATCCCGCCTCTGCTTGTCCTTCGGCTCAACTTTCCTCACTTGTACCCCCTCTCTTTGACTTGTCGTAGGACTACGGGCATCTATGATTCGCCATAATTTCTCACCATCCGGAAGAATCTCCTACTCAAGTGTTGGAGCTGCGGGATTTTGCCGATCAAGGTCAGATTGAACCCTCTCGATGTGATGCGAGCTCGACTAACGCTGTAGCCTACGCCGCCTACCGAACCTATTTGGTACAGCAGACCCTTTTCAACAAATGGCGAGACAACAAGGGATTCTCTTCATTCTAGGATTGAGGATCGTGCCATGCAGCCTTAGAAGAATAAGAGATGACACTCAATTTGAGCTCCAACGCCAAGTACTTGAAAAGAAGCAGTAGTATCGACGCCTTTTGAGACGCCACACTCAGATGATGAAAAGAAAAAGGTTGCTAGCACCGAAATGTAACCAACAACTCCTAGTTGACTCCTACTGTGGTCGCACTTATTGACATTCGTGCAAAATTGGCGAGGCAGCGGGCTAGCGTCGCATCGAGAAACATCACTTCGATAGCCCAATGTGTGGCACGAGGCCTTAGTGGAAGCCAATCTAATGATCCGAAGGGCTAAGCTGCGAGCCAAATGCCTTACTTCTCGACAATGATCTTTCATAAACAAAGCACGAGGAGATCAGAGTCACCACAAGGAAACTATGGTCAAGATTGCTTCCGATCCGCCAAACTCTTGGGAACTTGTAATTCATGTACATCTTTAACTACATGATGAATAAAATTCCACTTTTTTGTGTTCACTCAAAATTTTGTTATGCGACTTTGCATTTGCAACTGGAATTTTTAGCAAACTCCCACTATCAACGGACTTGGTATGTCTTTACCTGCCGCTTGAACTGACTAGCCATACTTTTCCCTCAAGATGATGAGTTTTCGAGGAGGTTCTTTTAGGCTTAATGCTAAATCTCCCTCTATCCTTAGCCGCTCAAGGCGCTGATTAAAAGATAAAGGCAAATTGCCTAGTAGGTTATTAATAGGAATAAAATCATATGAGGATGATCAATCGCTCCTGACATAAAAGTATAACGATTGTGATCAAAAAGTAATCGAGTTGTTCAGCTGACATGAAAGTATAACAACAGGATTACAAAATTAATCATTTAAAGGAATGATCATGTGGAGTAGTCAAGTCGCTCATTGACATGAGAGTATAAATCGACTATGATTGAAGGTAAACGTACGGTAGGCTACTACCGTGGATAAGATAGTGTGAGTTGTGATCAAATCGCTCTGACATAAAAGCATAACGATCGCGGATCAAAGTAATCAAGTTGTTCAAAGGACATGAAAGTATAACAACAATGATTATGAACAAAGTCATTCAAGGAAATGACTCGCATTAACCGAAAGTGTCAGCCGACATAAGAGTAAAGGACTCATAATTGAATGAGCACATCCATAGTAGGCCACTATTCGTGAGGGAGCTGATAAGGGTATATCGCTTAGTTAATCGCCAACCTAAAAGTTATTTAGACAAGGGCGATATGGAAACGATCGTGTCGTTTGACATAGAAGTATAACGACCGTGGATCGAAGACAAACGCTGAGAACATAGGATATTGGCATCACTTGGTAGGCCAATGATGGACATTGAAAGATAAAGTATTGACACATTACTGGTAGGCCAATACTTAGAAATGACGAGATAATTAATTGGGTAATATTTCTTCGAAATACCGCTGATAGGCATCATGATTTTGTCGCCTTCTTGATTGGTTAGCGGCATCGCTTCCATTCGAAAGTAAATGACTCCCACTTAATGGTCCTTCCCATTTTGGTTCGAATTTCCTTCTTCTTAGAATTGAGGATCATCTACGCCTATACGAGAACGCAGGTCGCTTCCTTGAAAATGCGACATTTAACTTTCTTGTCAAATGCTTTAGAACCGGACTTGGTAGAACTCGATATGTTGTTGAGCCCAGAGTCGCCATCTAGCATTTCAAGTTCCTCAAGGCCGATTTATGATTTTCTTCACCGCTATTGCTGGTTAATGCTATTCGAGTTTACTAATTTGAATCTCCATCGTAAAATAGCTTCACAACCATAAACTAAAGCATAGGGGTGGTACCTGCTGTGCTTAACCGCAGCGGTAAGCCCACAAACTTTGTCCCAACTTATCCTCCCAATCCTTCTTGTTTGAAGAGACCATCTTAGTAAGGATCTTGATGATCGCCTTATTAAAAGCTTCAGCTTGTCCGCTCGCAGCGGGTAGTAAGTCGTTGATGCTAAATTCGGATTCGAATTTATCGCGAACCGCTGAATGCATGATCGACAATCGTGGACCATTGTCGCGGACAACCGCCCGGGCACACCATCGGGTATATGACATGATGTTTAACAAATTTAATCACATCACTTGTCTTGACCAATCTCAATGGGATGGCTTCGCCCACTTTGAGAAATAACGCTATCGCCAATATGAAGCGATGTCCTTTGAAGAAGGTGGAGAAATGGACCAACAATGTCCATTCCCCATGTTTCAATGGCCGACGGGCGTAGGGTGTTCCGGCTTGGTGAAGATAGTTAGCATGTATCCGGCATGCATGGCAATCAAGTGGGAAGCCAGCCTTTTACCATTGTTGGCCAATAATACCCAAGTTCCTAATCGTCCCATAACTTAGGTCCGTGTTGTGTGCTCCACAAACACCATCATGAGCTCTTTCAAGACTTGCTCGGCTCTTAGTTGACAAACATCAAGCAAGAACCCATCATAGGACCTTCTATACAAAGTCTCAGAATTGGGAATCATAGTAAAATCTTGATGCTCGCCGACGACTTGACTCCTTTCTTTTATGTCTTCGCAATATCCCATGCAAGACATAATCGATGATCGGAACCGCCAGGCTTCAAGTGACTTAGGTTCGCCTTCGACCGCTTGATCTGTAACGATATTTTGGCCAAATAGTCACGACTAGACACAATAACCCGCCGAGTGGCATTCTCGTGCAGCCGCGGGTCGCAAGAGACGCTTAACGATCGGCATAAGTGTTCGCAAACGGGCACATGATCAATGTAAAGCTTCCAAAGGAGTCACCAAAGTCACGGCCGCCGTGATGATGAGGGATAAGGTCTTCGCCCGACTTGACTCCTCTTAGTTGTTTTACGATTAGTCGGAATCCCCAAATGCTTCAAGGTGTTTCACGCTTAAATGTTTGGCTATGTCGAGACCAATCAATAACGCTATACCGCTACGCTATTGGTACATGGTTCTCGATAGCTTACACCGCCGGTATCACGGGTTTTGGGGAGATATCAACATTACCCCTTAACGCTACGGCCATGTCAGCTCTCATGGGCTCCAAAGAACAACCGCCATACTGCCTTTAGAGACCGATTAGTTTCATAAGGTTCATCGCATGTCTTGATACAATTCGACTTTCCTTTCAATGGATGGTTAGCCAAAAGATCACACACTGACCTCTCACCTCTCGAGGTTTGAAGTGAATGTCGACCGAGATAATAACAATGCCCATCTAGCCATTCACTATTCAACGTACCAGCCGGGTCATGAATACCCGTGATAGGGTCAATTTTGGATATGACGGTATGGTCTGCCCCACTAGATAATGCCGCGATTTTGGATGGCAAGACCAAAGCCAAACATTCCTTCCGAATGGGAGGATATCGATATTCGCCCCCGGCGCTGTCCCATCGAGGTAATAGATCCTGCTCATGGCCATTGTCATCGCCCCTAAAAGACTCGCCAACGATAATTCGTGAGCCGATGTAAATCGAAGGGCTTTCCGATTTAGGTGCAACTAACACTGGGGATTAGAAAGATACGTTTTGATCTTCAATGCCTTCCTCGCAATCTTCATCCCAAATGAACGATACACCTTTCTTCATGAGCTTCGAGAATGGTTGACATTTCCTATAAATTGGAAATGAATCAGCAATATAAGCCAAACGCCTTGGAGACCACGGCTCCCTAAGGCTTCTAGGAGGTGGAAGTTCTTGATAGCTTTGATCTTGTCCTGTCGAGACGATACCATCCGCCGTGACCACTTAACCCTAGAAATTTGCCGCTAGACATCCCCGTAAAAGACTTAGTTGGGTCATCTTCACCGATGTGCCCGCGATTATCTCAAATGTTGTTTTCAAGTCATGCAAATGATCACTTTGTGACGACTCTTGACCACTAAATCATCCACGAGTATTCCATCTTTCCCGCAAATGTTTTCGGAAAATGGTGGTCATGGCACCGGTATGTAGCCCCCGCTTTTCAAGCCGAAAGGCATAATCAGATATCAAAGATATTCCAAACGGTGTTCGAAAGCGGGTGCTTTTCATCATCGATGCATTTTGATCTGATTGTACCCTCGAAGCTATCCATAAAAGACATCCTCTCAATCCACATGTGTTATCGGCGATAATGTCCGTAATTGGTAGAGGGAAATCGCCTTTTCTGGACATGCCGGTTTAAGTCTCGTGAATCAACACACGGGCCGATCTGTCCGCTTTTCTTTACCACGGTACTATATTTGCTACCCACCGATGCCGTGACTTCCTGATGAACCCTCGCTTTGATCGCCTTCTCGATTTCTTTCTCGATGGCTTTCATGACTTGAGGGGAAAATCGCCGCTGTTGTTGTTTAACGTGCTTAGCACCGGGTTTGATATTAAGGCAAAGGCATAGCCACTTGAGGGTCTAAACTGTGCATATCTTCGTAATTCCATGCTAAGACATCGATGTATTCCCGCACTCAAAGCAATAAGGTTCTCCTTTCTTCACCAAACTATCGCTATGAATATGGGTTTTGATTAGCTTCCCCCCATATTTACTTGGACTACTTTGTCATCTCGGTGGGTGGCTCTGTTCAAAACGATGTTCCCATTGCATTCCAAGTCGCTGGACTCTTGATCCTCCAATAGCGTAAGAGATCATCTTGGATCTCTATTGATCACCGAGGTCATATTGGCCATTAAGGACTTAAATTCACGCCCTATAATCGACGTAATCCTGTGGATCTCGCTCTAAGATGAATGATCCGATTCACCCTCACCATGACATACATGCCATAGCGGCACACTCGTGATCCTAATCCTTTACGAAGTTTTATGATAGTAATCATCAGCCGGCCTTCCCGACATAAGCAGCATTGATCGGTGTTCCGATGCCTTTTCCAAGTTTAGTCCTTCTTTGTGGAGGAAGTCATACCCCATTTTCTTCATCAAATTTTTGCTGCTATGAAATATGAGAATTGGGGTTCTTTCCCTTTGTTGGGGTTGTTCCACCTCGCCTTGCAATGGTTTGTTAACTTGCCCAAAGATAATGTCTTTCATCATCATTCCCCAGATCACAAAACCGCCAAAGAGTTGAGTGCCTTTGTGTCGCCATGAATGACGATCAATGGGCATGTGCAATGCCTGTTCAAAGATACAATCGCGGAAGAATTTCTCACGCTAAGTCAAGATGACTTTAACACCCTACACGTAAGCTAAATCATAATTTCATTAAAACGACTATGTCGCCATCGATCATTCGATCGATTACAAAGGGTTTTACATCATTGAAAACAACCTTTGTTCTGACTCTATGTCGCCTTCATTTCCGCCATAGTCCTCGACCGGGTTCGCCGGTTTGGCCTTCCTCAGGTAGTGGACGAATCAAGAAAATAATTCTCCACGCTTTGAATGGTTGCCTTCCGCACTAATGTTTTAACCACTCCCTTCCTCATCTACATACTTCATGCATTGATGTAACGAGAAGGACGATCGATTTTCATGGATCCAAGGGCACCCAATAGCAGATTATAAGATGTATTCCAGATCAATGACGAAAGTGTAACGTACGCCTTCAAGTCTCCTATTTGGCATTTGAGTTTGATCTTGCTTCTAAGGGACTAGAATTGGTAGCATTGAAACCGGATGGTAGTCCCGCGTCGCTAACCGATGCAGCCGTATCCCAAGATGTTGTATGATTCTCAATGGGATGATGCTCACGCGGATCCCGTCAACTTGAGCTCTGCTGATTCTGACAGAGCCAATGTAACCAAAGAAGTATAATGCCTCATTATGTTCGGTTCTTCACTTGTATATCCTCATGAAAAAGTAATGCAAGGTATGGGCCCTTTGAAGACTTGATGACATTGGGCACAAACTTCCGAAGCTTCCGAAATAAGTGAGGAACGCCACATTCCGCTAACGCTTGCAGCTTCTCGTAGATTGAGAGAGGCGCAAGAGTTCAATAAGGTAATCCTCGCCGATGTTGGAGAGTCGGGCTAAAACGCCAACCGAAAGGGCCTTCGTTTCGCGCGGTCCTTCCTAAGCTTTGTTGTAGCTGGTCTCCCCTTATTTTGGGTTCACCGACCTGCCTTTGCCGGTATATCGGTGTTGCCTCTGATACCCTTTGAGAACTCTTTTTCCGCCGAGGGCTAACGCTGTACAGCAATGGCCGGGCGCTTTGTTGCTCGGTGGAGTCATTGACTTGCTCTTTTCCCAAGACAACCAGGTGGCGCTATAAGTCTTCCTTTGACTTTGAAGAAGTCCATTGTTCATCCGATAACAAGTCAGGGTGAACCTATTATAATTTTCGCCTTTCGGCGTGTAAGGGACCATACCTTGCGCTTCCCGCCGCTGGAGGTCAAAGTTCACAACTCTCTTTGAGGGATTGGCTTTACACCATCCTCGCACTTGAAACTCCGCGAAATCGCCAAACCGAGAGCTACCATATTTGCGTATTAACCTTCTTTGATCCTCTCGCAAAGTCATAACACCCGCTTCTAACAAGACTTGATCTTGTCTTTCAAGATGTAGCACGACTCCTCACGGATGTACCATTCATGGTACATTTTGATCATCCGGCCCTGAAGCTTCCTCCCGCTTTATTTCCTTGTTGATCTTGTTCATCTTGAGTAAAGTCTTGAAGATAGGAACAACCCGATCATCCTTGAAATCATACTTTATGACTGCTATCGAGGCATTTGGTTTCTTCTAAAAGGTTTTGCAGTAGGTTGAGTCTCCACAGCTAGAGTCTCCTTCCCCTTCGATTGCTTTTGAGGAGTAAAATTATTCTGATTACCCCCTTTTTTAGGACGATAATCCTGAGGTTCTTCTCGGGCTCCAATCCTCTTAAGCATGTTTTCAATTTGTTCGCTTTGCTCACCAATTCCTTCCAAGAGTGTGCTTTAACCGCACTCCATCTTCGAAAGTATGTCGATCAAGAGGTTGGCTCTGCACATCGCAATGAACGTCTTTTCCGAGACTTGGTCCTCGGAGTGCAAAGATTGGTTTCGGAATCTCTTAACGAAGTGCCGACAGACTCCGCCTTCTTTGCTTTTCGCCAACAAAGTGGCCATAGACACCTCGTCATCATCGGTAATCGGGCCATAAAGAGCCTTTGCGCATCTTTCCAAGAGTTGATGTAACTGTGCTCTAACCTTCAAACCACTCGGCTTAATTTCTTTAAGAGTGCAATGAATAAACGGCCATGATAGGATCATTACCCGCTATATGCCCGCCTTTGAAATAGTAATGTGTTGTGACGGAGAACTTTTTCCGTTTAACCGCACTAAGTTAAGGGTTTGAATTTCGAGGATATGGGACATCATCCCATTCTATAGGATATGGCCTCGCCACCCCCAGCTCCTTAGATTGCCTGGAGTTTCGTGAGCATCCAAATGCTTTGGAAATCCCGCAAAGACATGATCTTTGTTTCTTTGTACGCCGGATTCGACTCGCCTGATGACATTGAGTGGACATCTTGATCTCCGCCGTAGCCTTCTTGCTTCCGATTTGATCCTCCTTGTTCATCTTCTTCTTGCCCACAAGCTCCATCATCATTTCTAAACGCCGATAGATTCTTGTGGCGCAAGAATGGTAGCTTGTTGCTCCTCAATTCTTCGTGTCATCTCTTCCTCTCGCTCTGCCATGAGGACACCGCCTGATCACCAAATCGTTCAAGGTCGAAGTAGCAATGCCGAGTTCTCATGTTCTTCTAAGTACCCCTACCAATTGCCTATAATCGAATGGAATTGTCACTCCGAACGAAGACGGTACTCGATAGGCTCGCTATTAACTAATGCGCCAGAACTCGGGAATATTCGTGGTCGACGATTCGACTACCCGCCGGGTCCGCCTTCAACCATGTTGATGGTCACTCCAGCGAATGACTCCTCCGCGTCGTTTTTATGGCAAAACCGCTCGCCTTAGTTGACGGGTCGATAATCGCCAAATGGGCCGATGTGTCGATTTAACATTGAGCGCCAAGACCGCAGTAAATAAGCTTCTCACAAAGAGCAATGGGACTGCATTTGACTAGCATCACGCTTATGCAGTGAGATAATCACGGAGATCGGCGGGTGTTCCCCTGACTCTCGAAAACGAGCCTCAAATGAGAGAGGCTCTCAATCGAGATCATAACCTCAAGCAGCCGCTTTGGTTCTCGGGCGTGAGGTTCGGCCTCGCCGGTTCGGCCCCGCTTAAAGGAGACCCATGCGCTGAATTTTGCTACTTGGGCGCAGGTTCATCCCTTTGAGAGGGGACCTTATGTTGTCGGGCAGACTCGGCTTCAAACGAGCTCGGTGCTGCTAGTGCAGGTTCGCCATTTTGACGAGGTTCATCCCTTTTTGAGGGGACCTCAAGGCGTAGGCGCAGGGTTCGCCACTCTGGCGCAGGTTCATCCCTTGAGGGGACCTCCTGCTGTAGGCGAGGCGCCACTGACGAGGGCTCGCAATGGGCGAGGTTCGGCAGCCTCGACGGGCTCGCACTGGGCGAGGGTTCGCACATGACGCAGGCTCGGAACCGGGCGAGGTTCGCACCGCTTACACTCGCCTTGTTTCATGAACCCTTGATGATGACGAGGTTCGTTGTCCTCTTCGACGATAGTGGAATCCGGCCCAACGAGACCAAAGCTCGAGCACGCCGGGCGAAGCTTGGTTCGTCAGCCGACGCGTCTAGCACGCCTTGAGAGTGGACCGCTAGAAGGTCCTGCCTTCACATAGGCAGAGCGCAGGCTCGCTGTAACTTGGCCGACTTCAACCGAAGTGGACTTTGGGCTTAACAACCCATTTCTTAGCCCGCCGGTTGACTTTTGGAGCCTTGTCTTTGAGAGACAGAGGCCGCCGAGGTTCGCCGAGAGGATCTCAGCTGCAGGCCACGGGGCTGAAGTCTCACGAGACTCGGGCGACACTCCTATGTCTTCACCGGGCTAGATGCCCTGAGGAAAGAAATTCCTCATACTTACTTTGATCAATTCGATGACCAAGGTTTGAACTCGGTTCCGCAACCTTTGTCCGATTATGCCACCACCAGCCTATTTGAATGAACGGCTTTCTCCCATCGCGTCGCCATCTTCCAGAGTCGAAAAGTTTTGTATTGATTGAATTTGAAGAAGAATTACAATCACACTCTCTACATGAGGAAGAGAAGGTTGATTTGACTTCTCTTTGGTTCTGGTATAAAGAAGGCTTCACTCAATGCTCACGAGATCCGCTCGCTGACGATCGTAACGACGCAGCTTGATGATTGATGAAGAACTCGACTTTTCTTTGTACGCAAGCTTCCGAATTTTCCAAAAGTCCCTTCCCCATAGTCGCCCAAGACTATTTATAACAATTAAGCACAATAACCGCGCTATAATCGCGGGAACGTGGATTAGTTGCTATGGTCGGGTATAACGGACCCACCGCTTCGTGGCCTTTAGCTTTGTCTGCATGGCGAAGCCTCGAAAGCGAAGCTTAGATGAGAAGCTTCGCCTTCATTGATCGGCTGTTTGATTGAATGACGGTTCGCTACTTGGGTGAACTTCGGTTTAATAACGAAGCCTTTGCCGCGGGCTTAACCTCATGGATGCATTTATGTATTTTGGTCGGATAGCGAAGCCACGCCAGAAAGTAACCTCGTATGAAATGGTTGAATGGTAAGCTTCACGCCGTAGTTTAACCTTGTATGAAATGGTTGATGGCGAAGCCACGCGGCTAAACTCGCTGAACGCCGAGGCTCACCCAGGCTAACCTCTGTTGAATGTCGAGGTTCACCGCCAGAAGGCTAACCTCGGTTGAATGTCGGAGGTTCACCGCCAGAGGCAACCTCTGTTGATGTCGAGGTTCACCGCCGTAGGCTTACCCCTGCTGATGTCGAAGCTCACGCTTAGACTAACTCGACTAACCGAAAGCTTCACGCTACAAGCGAATTTCATTCAATAAAGAGCTACCGCTATAAGGCTAACCTCGACTAAATGGAGAGCCACGCATGCGAACCTCGAATAAATGGAGAGCTTCACGCATAGGCTTAACTTCGACAATGAAGAGCTTCGCTACCATAACCTTCGCCGATCCTCGCTGAAGGCTAACTGGCCGATCACCGCTGAAGTCCAACTTCGGCCCGATCATCGTTGAAAGTGAACTTCGTCCGGACATCGCTGGAAAGCTTAACTTCGCTGATCACCGCTGAAGGCGAAGCCACATCACCGCTGGAGGCGGTTCGCTTTCGCCGGACTCGTGGTTAAGATCGTGACTCCGCCACGCGGTGAACCGAGATAAGGTCGAGCCTCGCCTTTAACGAGTCTCGCTTTTGAAGCTTTAACAACTAGGGTGCCGTGACCTCACGAGATTTTTGATCGCCTACAGCCTATTCAAACGTGCATATCGCCTTTATCACACATATGGCACCGCAATTAATGCCGATAAATGGAAAGTTTTCGAAAAAGTATTATCCTTAGTAATGCTCGGGATAACCCGCTTGATGGGAAGTTCCTCGAGAGAATATCTCACTCATTTTCATGAGGATAACCCTAAGTTATTGTGTTTCCTCCAAAATTCTCTCACCGATCAAATTCATTGACGGTGGACCCACTAAAATCTCCCTCGGTCCAACCACAAAGAAAGTCCCTCTCGATTCCTTCCACGAACGAGAGGTCCACTTTCAAATTCTTGCCAATCCCATAAAAGCAAAGCTATCCATACCCTTCCAAGATTCTCGAAGTGGAGACCCCACTTTTAGTTTCGCATCGGGATATAGAATACATTCTTCCTTTCCCACATTTCACTGGAGATAGAATACATTCTTCCTCTCCGTATAAAGATAGAATACATTCTTCCTCTCTTGTCTTAGATTCGGAGTGGAGATCCCACTCTTAGTTTAGTTTTTCCAGATTCTCGAAATGGAGATCCCATTTTAGTTTCTTTCACTAGAAACAGGACAAAAGTCCTTCCTTTCCAAAGACCTGAGATAGGACACAAAACCTTCCTCTCCACGGCAAGAGATAGGATACAAAACCTTCCTCTCTTATTCATCCCTACCCGAGATAGGAGACAAGATCCTCCTTCCTCCACCGGCAAGAGATAGGATACAAAACCTTCCTCTCTTGTTCATCCTTACCCAGGAGATAGGAGACAAGATCCTCCTTCCTCTCCACGGCAAGAGATAGATAAAACCTTCTCTCTTTGTTCATCCTTACCCGGGAGAGAGACAAGATCCTCCTTCCTCTCCACCTTCGAAATAGAATACATTCTTCCTTTCCCACCTCAATCAATCTTATTCCTGCCTACCATTCTCCACAAAAGAGGACACCAAGGTTCATCTTGGGCATTCTATCCGCCTAAGAAGGGATAAAGCCGACCACACGCCAAGCGTTGCGGTTTAGTCTTTTCCATTGAAGAAGACACCTGTTCATCTTGGGGCATTCTATCCCGGCCTAAGAAGGATAAAGCCAACGCCTCACACGCTAGCGTTGCGGTTTAGTCTTTTCCCATTGAAGAAGACACAGAGTCCGACTGGGGTATTTTATCCCGAAGCCTAAGAAGGGATAAAGCCGACGCCTCACACGCTGCTGTCGAGTCTTTTTCAATTGAAGAAGACACCAGGTTCATCTTGGGGCATTCTATCCCGTTTCTAAGAAGGGATAAAGCTCAACGTCCCCGCCACGGTTTAGTCTTTTCCATTGAAGAAGACACCGAGTTGATAACGGGTATTTTATCCCTGCCGGGGATATAAGCCAATCCACGGCCGTTAGTCTTCCGTGAAAAAGACGAAGTTACAATATCAGTAGCAAAAAGTCTAGAAGAGTTTCATTCTTTTAGCACAACATTATGTGCGAACGGATTAGATAATCTACATGCTAGCCCAACTCAAATGGTAGTTGGTAAAGGCTCATCAAAACCGTTGAGGCTTTGGGGTTAATAACCCTAAAGCCGACGCCAACACGCCTGTCCAAGCCCTTTCAGATTGAAGAAGACACAGTCCGGTCCGGGTATTTTGTCCCCTGCTGATGAGGTTCACGCCACGCCCGGTGGTCTCTTGCCCAAAGAACGAGCCATGTATTCCATCATCAGTCTAGAAGAGTTTCATTCTTTAGCACAACGCCACGCATGAACGGATCGGATAATCCCACGTAGCCAAACTCAAACGGTATGGAAGGCTTCAAACCGTCCTGTGAGGTTTGCGCCAAAATCCTATAAGTATTATGGTTAATTATTTCGGACGAAGTAAAAGAATCATAATAAACAATGAGAGGAATAAATCTTATTCATTTGAAGCAAATATAGAAGGAGCTACAACTGTTTAAACATCAAGTCTATGACAAAAATTTCTTGTTCGAGTGAGATACTTCATCACTATAAGCCTGGTGGAGTTCTCTCCCTACAACTCACCGGGACTCCTCATTGGTGTTCGGTGTCTTCGTGGTTGCCTCCTCGAAGCTCAACCGCTTCGCCTCGATAGGTCGAGTTCCTTAGACGCTGACTTCCGCCAGGGCTTCTTCCTTGTTGGCCTTGGCCAGCCCAAAATACTCATCTTATCTTCCTCGCATGGAGCTCTCCCACAGGCAAGATATTATCTCTCCGCTTTTCGCCACAATATCGGTCTCGATATGGCTTAGGGAAGAATATGTCAAAGAACAATGACCAGCTGATTGGCGCTAGTTTCTCTGATCCGACTTCGAGCCTCGAAAAAACGAAAGCATCGGGCCAGCCTCTAAACGCCGAAGTCGATGAGCGAGCTACATATGAGGAAGCTCCAGCCGCAGCTCTTGTAGTCTCACGGCTTTCTCTCCGGATGAGCGAGGTCACATGGTCTGAGCCACCAGATAACCCATATCCCGTATCAGGGCTGTCCGGGGACCAAGCAATGGCCTAAACTGATGGAGAGAAAGCCCGCCACGAAGAATCTTATCGATCACCATGTTCATCAAAGAAGAGAACGAGCGCACTTCTAAACAGATGTTAAGCGGGATGGATCTTGCCCACCATCACGCCAAATCATGGAGGCGAGGTGTAGGCTCTGCATAAAGGAAAAGAGAACCTTAGAATCTTCAACCAAAAACTAATGGATGCATATTCGATTGGGGACTCTTACCCGTCTCCTTCGGTGTAGTTTCAGAGACTAGTGAGTCTACCAGAGGCGTATCTATCGCCGGATATTGCCAACGCCTAAGCCCTCAAGATGCTCATCTATCTCAACAAATTGTGGTAGCTGATTCCGAGAAAGCGGCGGAAAGAGGAGTGCCTGCCACTACACAAAGGAAATGTCTCAGCCTCTTTTAATTATAGTGGTATTGGCCAAACGGCTGGTCCTATAATTAATCGAAGAGAAAATTCATACCTTCTTCAGGGATGGTAGCTTCGGGTAAATCTTCACCAAGAGTATCACCATCCCCGTGACCAAGCTGTAGCAGTCATCCATGGAAGTGTTGCCATATAAACCCGGCTTCCACGAAATCTTCCATGGAGAAGTCCAAAAGAAGGCATTAGGAAGGCTAATGCAATTAAGGCTAACAATAGGTAAAGCTACTTACCTCCTTACAAGGTTAGCTTGCTTAGTCTCGGTTTGTGCATTTGTCTCGCAATCTCTAAAAGAGCAAAAAGCGAAGAGGCAATTAGTGGGGAATGACTCAGTCGTTCAATTCTCGTGATTCGGCCATCCAAGAGGAGTTATCGATGTTACATGTACGGGTTCACCAATCAGGTCCTACATCGCCTCCTCCGCCATAGCTCCATACATTTGTTGAGTAAAACTTGGCTCGGATGGCGTAACCGGGCAGCAGAATCGTGGTGAGGAAAATCAAAGCCGGGATCATAATCCCTAAAACCCCTCAGATGCAAACGGAGAAATGTCACTCCAAAAGCCGAAAATTTCATATTACATCACGGTGAATTGTTACCTCCGCCAATGATCGGATCATCATCATCAAGTCTATATCAAAGGACCCAGTGATTCACGATTCTTATGGGCTAACCTCTTTCGTTTAACCCCTTGAGAGGGTTGAAATTCTTCTTCTCCAACAGATTTTCCTGAAAATTCAGTTGAATGAGAAATCCAATGGAAAGGATGAGAAAACGAAGGGGAAAAGGAGAGAGTACCGAGGTTCTTCTCATAACCTAGCCTCGACTTGGTCCTCTCCTAAAGTCTCAGCCGAGTCGTGGAACTCTCCTCGGCCTCAATTGGGATGAGATTGGCGACGCTTCCTCTGAGCTTGAGCGGCATCTTGGAGTGTCTGAGTGTCGGCCCGCAACAATGATTCAGCCGCCAAATCTGAGATAGCCCTCACAGGAACTGGCTCGTTAGCTACTAATAGCCAACTACAATGGAGGAATGTCGATTCCAGCTGACGGTCTGAGCTCGGGAGACTGAATCTAGCACCGGTACATCCCATGACGCTCCACAACCATGCTCGAAGGCCATCCACAAGTCCACCACGCAGTCAGGTTTGTTCTGGTTCCCAACATAAAGTTGGTCGTAACCGAACTGGCGAGCAAAACGAGAGGGAAAATAAGGCTCAATGAAGCATTCTTTCTTTACTCGGAAAGTGAGATACCCTGGCCTGATATTCACTAGCCTTGAAATGACCAATGTCAAGTGAAGTCCCCATTGCTCGGCACTCCTCATCGATCAACGACTCCATATTGACTGAGAATCGAGGAAAACATCCGGAAAAGATCCACCTTTATGAATGCAGAGACTGCTTGATCTCGTAAAGCCACCTTCCATCCGCAATCATCTACCAACCGCGAAAAGGAGTAGACCAACTGTGGAACCCGGTGCCG
This sequence comes from Asparagus setaceus, assembly GCA_012295165.1. Lineage (NCBI taxonomy): Eukaryota > Viridiplantae > Streptophyta > Magnoliopsida > Asparagales > Asparagaceae > Asparagus > Asparagus setaceus. Next base: position 64,488,273 of record CM022706.1, on the reverse strand, counting down.
ACATCATGTCGGGACGATGAAGGACCTACCGGGCCATCAAATAGGTATATGGGAGCTCTACTCGGACGGAAGGAATACGATGATGGCTCGTCCTTTCTCTCAGTAAACGGACTATATGCCGCAATCCACGGTGAATATTGGCCACCATTACTGGAAGGAGAGAGAGTTCCTTCTTGTGGGCAAGCCGAATAAAGAAGGGTAGGACCTCCAAAGGTAAAGCATCATCGATTGATATGGAACCACACATTTCTTTAGCCGATTGCAAGATAGCCTACTAGAAGAGTTGTCGGCTGGATAGGATTTACGCATGCCACGAAGAGGTTGCAAACTTGGTCCCCGGAGAAAACCATCTTCGCATCTGAGTGTAGGAGTTAGCCTCGACCTCTCGATCAGTTCATTAACCTTCAAGGAGTGAGTGACAATTCACATATTTCCTCGCCGCATTTGTCCTCCAAATTTGGAACAAATAATTGGCAAACCGCCTGCACTCACTTGCAATTTCCTTTTGGCAAGGTTCTGATTAGGCGAGCTATATAGTAATGACAAGTGAGATCCCACAAAATCTTGTGACGATGGTGTGTGTTTCTTCTAATTTCGCCTCGATTGGAAGGAAGTACTCGATCTAAAGATCTTCCCCATGGGTAAATCGGAAATTCTACATCTCATGTAGAGCCAGCTTCAACTCGGTGTTTGGTGAAAAACGTATTTGAATCTGGATTGTAGAGCTCAAATAAGGCGAAGAAATGGTTAGCGCTGATTGGAAGGCCATACATGGTGGCACGAATCGCTGAATACAGGCCGCAAGCGCGAAGTTCTCCATCCCATCGGTTGAGGACGAATTATCGGCGACCCACCAATGTTTACGATGAGTGAACCCAAATGTAAAATCTATGATTAGATGACGGCATCTCGCCCATCGTAGCTTGGCGATTCTTCGTGAGTCGGGCAGAACAAAGAGCTCATCACGGGCGTCCAACCCCACAATCCCGGTGAAGGCCGATGACACGATTCCCAAGGAACCCGAACCGGCTGGCTGGGTAATAAATCCACAATGGATATGATCATTCCTCGGTCGACGCGACATACGGCGGTCACGCGCGGGTGTCTCAAATCGGCCAATGAGAGCCGACGAGGCATCCGAGGAATATATAAAGGACCTCCGCCGTCTTGGTTCAACCACCGCCGCTCTCGACAAAAGTCGGATCCGGATCCAAACGTCGGCCATAGATAATCTATTTTTCGCAAAGGTTCGCTGGAGGTGTCTTTATGAGGAAGCATCGGTGACCAATCGTCCGAGAATGCGGAACTCCTTCAAACGGCTGGATTGTCTCGCTGATGTACCGGTGCAAATCGGGCGAGATAAAAATCGGGATCGCCACACGTGGAATAATATTCACTATGGCCCGGCCAACCGCGTAAGTCGGAAAAGCTCCTCGAAGAATAATCAACTAAATTAGAAAATATTCGTTAGTAAAGGCTGAATTCATCTTACATAGATTGAGTCACGACCTTATAACGGTATGACGATTTCATCCGTATACCGAGAACGATAAATATAGTCGCGTAAACAAAGCGGCAATATATCCCGTTCCTACGGGGCAAGGGTACGGTATGAAATCGCTCCCGTTAAAGATATCGAGACGGGTGATCTTTGAAGCCTCAATCCTCACGAAAGAGAATCTCGGCTCTTCCCAATCGCCTCACAAAGGAGAACGAAGCGGGGTCATAACGAGTGTACACAATCTGAAGCGCCGGTCCCCACAAAGGAGGATTTCGCTCTTCCCAATCTCTCACAAAGGAGAACGGCGGTCGAACGAGTGTACACATCCAAGCGCCGGTCCCCACAAAGGAGGATTTCGGCTCTTCCCAACGCCTCAACGGCGGAGAGCGAAGCGGGATACAACGATATATATACGAAGATGATAACACGCACCACCAAAGAGGGAGGCGTGCATTCATGCATGCGAGTTGATCGACCCTCGAACATGAGATCTTCGCGACGACATCGGCGTCGCAAAAATACAACAAAAGTCGATACATGGCTAAAATCGCAAATACAACGCAAGAGGTCCCGTTTGGTCGTCGTGGCTCATTGGCCACGCACCGGGCACCAACGACGACATGGTCCGACGTCGCAATGAACCGAAGCCATCGAAGCTCGCTCACGCTTCGTGCTCGGCCGCCGAATGGTGCCAAAGTCATTCGTGCTCCCAATCAGCCAGCGACCGAGCCAGTTCGCCGCCGGGCTCGGCCGCCAGTGGATCAACAAGGCCATACCGCGTTGTAGCGAAATTCACTGGCCGCCGCCGCTTCATGGCAGCCCGCCACTGTTCATGTCCACGACGAGTCTCCTTCCTTGCATGCATGGAAACAAAAAAAAAAGAGAAAAAAAGAAGAATAAGAAAAAAAAGAGAAGAAGAAGAAGAAAAAAAAAGGCATTGTAAAACCCTCGTCATACCTCGTTGTTCAGAGAAGATGCAACGACACGAGGCGAGAAGAAAATAAGAAGAAAGCACAGAGAGGGGGGGGCGGCCTAGGTCAAGAAGAAAGAGGGTTTGTGGGTATTTATAACAATCCCACATGGACCCAATCCTCTTTGAATAAGGAGTCCTATTTGGCAACAAGTAGGAATTCTAATTGGGACCCAATTGGATATCCAAAAAGGAACCAAATCAGTCCCTAATTAGGAGTCCTAATTGACACCTTATTCGGATGTCAAAATAGTGCCAAATCAGCCCGTTGATTGGCCCCTACTCCCTCCGCTATATTTGGAAAGATTCTAAAGATTTAGTCGGCAGGATAACACCTTGCGAAGGCCCCATCACGCTAATCAACGCTGCGTCAATCCTACTCCAATCGATTACAGTATAAAGCGCTTCCTAAGTTGTCGAGAAGTTCGGAAGAATGTTCCCATAAAAAATATTCTCGTGGATAACTTATCGTCGCGGATTGCATCGACGCCGTCGCCTAATCCTAATAGACTACGAGTATAAACTATTTCCTAATTCTTAACGAAGTTCCCGAGAATCTTACCATATTCTTAAGGATAACTTCGATAACCCTCAATTTCCTCCCACTGTGGAACCTCAAAGAGAGATAAATTGATAAATTCGACAAAGCTTATATTGACGCCGGAACGCCGTTCTACCTTGAAAGAATTTCTCCCACTGTGGATAATGGTACCGACAAGGAGTACAAGAGCGACGCCAACCAACGTTGTCGCTGAAGGGTTCACGATCAACGGTTCGGACCCACGTAAGACGACGTCAACGTTGCACTCACCGATTGAAGGCTAAAATCCATATAGTTTGACGCCAATTAACGGTCGCAAATGGGCGATTCCCGATCAATGGAGGAATTCGATGGTCATTGACGACAATTCACCAACACGAAGTCGATGTTGAAGGGAACTTAATTACGTTTGAAATTCCAACAACGGTCAAGCAATAAATGTAGCACCGTAACACCCCTCGGTATCCTACAAAGCACTGGAGAACCTGAGAGGATTGGAGGAATTAAATACTGCAGCCAATCTCAAAAGAAATTCATCTATCGACCATCCAATGATATCAGTAATACCTTCAGCAATCCTACAAAGCACTGGAAAGACTGAAGGGAATGGAGAGATCAAACACTGAGGTCATTCACAAGTCCTATCACGCTAACTAAAGAGTGAAGGGCTCATCATGTCCAAAGCATCCCAGACTCATCAAGAATCGAGACTGAGACGCTTTGGAGGGGGTATCTGTAGCATTGAAAATTGCTTATCGATTCGAAATACTTCGTGACGGTGGGTCGATAACCGACCGACCCATCCGACAACGCGACCCGAACTCGCCGACGACGTGATTACCGCGAAAACGCGATAAAGCGAGCCGACCAACGATGAAGTGAGTCGACAAGCGCATCTGAAGTCAACAAAACGACGATCGTGGAATAAACCCGGCGAAGTTCGGCGGCGAAGTTGACTAAACTCAAACGCCGACGAGACGAATTAACCGTATTAGTCCGCCAACGCCAAATGAACCGATTGAGCTCTAAAAGTTGATCGGATAATGAACTCAAGCACAATAGCAACGCTACCGAGGAAAACTAAGCCCTAAGACCGAGAAAGTCGACGAAACGACGCTAACGGCGAAAACAACCTCGCCATCGATCGAAGTTACCTCCGCCAAGTGGTCGAGGTGGCTCGCCATCATGGCCGAGCCACCTCGCCAACTTAGTGCAGGTGCCTCGGCCAGTGGAAGAGGTGGTTCTACACCATAGTCGAGCCACCTCGGCCACAATTTGCCGGTGGCTTCTGCCAAGTGGCCGGAGCCACCTTGGTGGCGCATCAAGACGCCCAATCTTATAAATAGGGGGTCTTTCCGCTCGAGGTTGGACATGTAGCTGGGACTTCGGGTGGATTTTGGGATTTTCTCAAGAATTCTCGCGATCCAGGTGGCCGACGACAGTTCCAAAAGCACCGGCAGCACGAAGTTCGATCAACGTCCGATCTACAATCGCTGGTGTTTAATTCGGGTCGGCTCGTCAGCACCGTGATTTTCCTAGTAGATCTCACCAGCCCGGCGATCCTCTCCTTCGTGTAGTGTGATCCCGGAAGGCGATCCTCTCCTTCGTGGTGTGATCCCTTAGCGCTTCGCTTCCTTCGCGGAAACGAGCCCCTCGTCAGAAGTTCGCAACACGGGTTTCCACGGATCGAATTGGTGTGGTCCACCTGACGAATAAAAAGTCCCCCGCACGGCGAAGAACCACTGCGGTGATCCCAGATAATAGAGATCCGAGCGTTTGTTCACAAAAGGAAGAAGTTGTAATTTTTGTTTTCATTGTACGCCTTAAAATAAAAGGCGATTTTTCTTTGTTTGAATTTTGTTGTAGGCCAACGAAGCTGTAAACAAGTTCAACAAGCAATGAATAACAAACCGACTTTCCCCGCGAACAGAGGCGATTGGGAAGAGCTGAGATCCTCCTTTGTGGGGATTGACGCTTCAGAGATTGGTTCTGCTTGGCCATCACCCATCTCAAGATCTTTAATGGGAGCGATTTCGTACTGTATCCGTACTCTGTAGAACGGGATATATTATCGCTTTGTTTATGCGACGATGTATATCGTTCTCTGAGTATTCGATACGGATGAAATCGTCATACCCATTATAAGGTCGTGACTCAATCTGTGTAAGATGAATTCAACGCCCTATAGTACTTTTAACAACTTAATGTTTTTCCATTGCAGTTGATTATCCCTCAGGAGTGTTTCCGCCTTACGCAGTTGATGGACGCCATAGTGAATACTATTCCACGTATGACGATCCCGCTATTTTCATTTCACCTCGATTCGCATCTGATACATCGGCGGAGACTATTCGGGATCAGATTGAGGGAGTTCCCGCGATTCTCGCATCATCGGTCATCGATGCATCTTGTGAAAGACACCAGATCTACTCAACCTTTGTGAAAGACGGATTATCTGTTCGGCGACTCTGTTAACGATCCGGATACAGCTTTTATCGAGAGCGAACGGTGGCTGAACAAGGACGAGGGAGGCCCTTTATATATCCCCCGGATACTTCGTCAACTTTCACCGACGATTGTGCACCACGCCGCGGACACGCCATATGTCCCGCGATTGACCGAGGAGCATGACCATATCCATCGCGAATTCATTACCCGCCGCCGCCTGTGTTTCAATAGACGATCATCGGCCTTCACCCTAGAGTTGTGGGATTAGACACACCGCCTGCGGATGAGCTTTTCATTACCGCCTCGACTTTGAAGAACCGGCCTTGCGAAGTCAGCGAGATGCCGCCATCTAGCCATAGATTTTATGGCCGGGTTCACTCGCCGATAGGACGGTGGTCGTCTCGACCAATTATGTCCTTAATCGGTGGGATGAAGAACTTCGTGCTTAAGGCCCGTATTCACGATTCGTGCCACCATGTACGGCCTTCCAATCGCTAACCATTTCTTTGCCTTATTCGAGCTCTACAATCCGCACTCAATACGTTTTCACCAAACACGGTGAGTTGGGGTTGGCTTTGATGTACCGAAGTTCGTGTTTACCCATGGGGAAGATGTCTGATCGGGAATACTTTCCCTCGAACTGTGAGTTGAGTCACCAAGGACCGTGACTTAATCCGCACACCACTTTATGGGATCTCACTGTCATTATCATATAGCTCTAGCCCAATCTGAACCTCATGTCAAAAGAAATCACAAGTGAGCCTGGCGCTTGCAATTACTTGTTCAAGCACTTGGAGGATAATTCTGTGGAGAAAATATGTGAACCGTCCGCCACTCCTTCTCGCAATTAATGAGCTCATCGAGATCCGGTGCTAACTCCTACACACTCAGCAGCTGCAAAAGACGCTTTTTTCCCGTGGACCAAGTTTGCAACCTTCCCTATGGCGTGAAGCCTATTCAACCGATAACTCTTCTAGCTATCTTGCACCGGGCTAAAGAAATGCGTGATTCCATATCAAACCGGTGATGCCTTACCTTTGGAGGTCCTTTATCCTCAGCCTCGGCTTCACAAAAGGAACTCTCTCCTTCCGTGATGGTGGCCAATATTCACCGCGGATTGCGCATATAGCCCGCATTTACTCAAAGGAAGGATGAGCCCTCATCTCGTATTCCTTCCGTCGAGTAGAGCTTCCATACACCTATTTGATGGTTGGCAGTCTTTCATCGCCCCGACATGATGTCAAGACGGGTTCGCAGATTCGCTCCACTTTCTTGCGGTTGATAGAGGACCGCAAATGAAAGGGCGCGGCTTTACTGAGGTTAAGAAACAGATGCAGATTTATAGAGGGTGGATCTTTTCCAGATGCTTCCCATTCTCCGGCCAATATGGTGAGTCCTGATTGACGAAGAGGTTTCAAGACTAAGCGACTTCACTTGACATTGGCCGCCTCAATTGGCTAGTGAATATCGTGCCGTATCTCACTTTCCGAGTAAAGGAAGAATGCTTCATTGAGCCTTATCTTCCCGCCGCTTTGCTCGCCGGCCGTTAACGCCAACTTTATGTTGGGAATCCACACCGGGTTCCGCATCGTGGTGAACTTGTGGATGGCCTTCGGGCTTGGTTGTGGAGCGCTATGGATGTCCGGCGCTAAATTCAGCTTCACCGAGCTCGACCGTCACCGAGTCGACATTCCTTTATTGCGGTTGGCTATTAGTAGCTAATGAGTCGGTCCCCTGGAGGGCTATCTCGTTTGGTGGTCGAAGCCTGCTATGGAGCCGACACTGCATTGACTCCAAGATGCCGCCGAGCTCGAGGAAGCCACCAATCTCATCACCAGACGGATCGAGAGAAGTTCCATAATTCTCGACTGGACTTTAGGAGAGGACTAAGCGGAGGTCGCAGCTATGAGAAGAACCTCAAGATTCTCTCTCCTTTCCCCTCCGCTTTCATCCTCTCTATTGATTTCTCATTCAACCTGAATTTTCTAGAAAATCATCAAGAAGAAGAAGAGTTTCGACCTTCTCGAGGGGTTAAACGAAAGAAGTTAGCCCGTAAGACTCGTGCATCCTCGGTCCTTTGACATAGACTTGACCCGTGATGATCCAACAAGGATCGAGGTGACACTTCACCGTAATGTAATCTGATTTTTAAATTTTCACTTTTGAGACCCATTTCTCGCTTCCATGGGGTTTTAGAGATTATGATTCGCTTTGATTTTCCTCACCATGATTCTCGCTGGGCCTAGTTCGCTTCATCTGCCGAGCCAAGTTTTACTCAACAAATGTACGGAGCTATGCATGAGGAGACCGAGAATACATGTAGGACCCGATTCCGAATCCGTGTACATCTAATATTGATAATTCCTCTTCTAGATGGCGAATAATGCGAATTAAACGACTTAATTGCCCTCTAATTGCCTCTTCGCCTCTTTTAGAAATTGCAGGAGACAAATGTACGAACCGAGACTAAGAGGGTTAACTCCGCTGTAGGAAGTAAGTAGCTTTATCTATTGTTCGCCAACTCTTAGTTGCATTCGTCTTCCTAATGCCTTCTTTCTCAGACTTCTCAATGGAAGACTTCGTGGAAGCTGGTTTACAGGACAACACTTCCATGGATGACCTCACGCTGCTTTTGTCACAGGATGGTGATGCTCTTGGTGAAGATTCGCCACAATCCTCGGGAGGGTATGAATTTTCTCCTTGGCTAATTATAGGACCAGCCCTTTGGCTAATACTAATATAATTTAAAGGGCCTGAGAAATTCTTTTCATGTAGTGGAAGGCACTCCTCTTCCCGCTGCTTTCTCAGAATCAGCTACCACGGCGACTGCTGAGATAGATGAGCACTGAGGGTCACCGCCGAGATAGTACTCCAACATAGGTACCTCGATAGACTCACACCCCCGAAACTATGTGAAGGAGACTCGTAAGAGTCCTTAATCGAAGTATGTCTTTGCCAATCTTTGATTGAAGATTGTGTCCTCTTTCTTTTCTGTAGAGCCTACATCTCGACTCCATGATTTGGCGAGGCGCCGATTTGGATGAAGATCCATCCCGCCTTATTATCTATTTGGAAGTACGCCGTTTCTTTCTGGTGAACACTGGGAAGGATCGAAAAGATTCTCCATGGCATGGCTTTCTTCATCGCTCGCACTCATTGCTTGATCCTCGAACGGCCTTGATAATGAGATATGGGTTATCCCGAGCCGCTCAAAGCATTGCCGGTTTCGACTCACCTATCCGAGAGAAAGCTTCAGAGACTACAAGGATCAAGCAGCAGCCGGAGCTTCCTCATATGTAACCGCCGAACCGACGAAGCGCGAGGCATGGCGCGATGCTCGATTTTACCGCTCAAGTCCGTGATGCAGAGAGATCGAGTGGATCAGATTGGAGCCATTGTCACCAAGCATCTTCTTTCTAAGCCACCTCAACTCTTGTTTCACAAAGAGAAGAGAGGATAGCGCAAAAGAGGGGAGCTCCAAGCAGGAAGAAAACATGAGCGCTTTGGAGCTAACAAGGGCCAACAAGGAAGAGGCTCTCACTGTCGGCCTAAGGAATTCGAGCACCAAAGCGTAAGTCGGGTTGATCTTGAGGAGGCAACCACAAAGACATTGAATACCGATGAGGAGTTCGTATCGAAGCAAGGAGAACTCCACCGGGCTTATAGTGATGAATCACCGCCTAGAACAAATGTGATCTTTGTCATAGACTTGATGTTTGAATAATTGTAGCTCCATTTATCTTTCCCTTTAATTGAATAAAATTTGCTCCTTTTATTGTTTATTATGATTCTTTTACTTCGCCGTAAATAATTAACCATAATACTCATAGGATTTTGGCAAACCCTCACCATCAACGTTTGATTAGCCTTTACCAACTACCGCTTGAATTGGACTAGCGCATTTAATTGTCTAAACTGCTCAAGACGCGGACGTTGTGCTAAAAGAATAAAACTCTCTTAGACTTAATGCTATGATGCTTGAATACATAGACTTTGTCATCTTTTACGGTAAGAGACTAACCGGCAACGCTGTGTGAGGTTGCTTTTAAGGCTGGCCAACCCTAGCCTTCAACGGATTTGATCGCCTTTACCAACTATCGCTTGAGTTGGGCTAGCATGTAGATTATCCAAGTCCGCTCTACATGTGACGTTGTGCTAAAAGAATGAAACTCTCTTAGACTTAATGCTACGATGTTGAATAATGTGAGGCTTTGTCATCTTTACTGAATAGACTCACCGAACGGTTAAGAATTAACCAAGAACGCTGTTAGGCATGCTTATCCCTACTTAGGCTTCTGGATAAAATACCCCGAATCAAACTCGTGTCTTCTTCAATCGGAGAAAGACTAAACCGGCAACGCTGGTAAGCTGGCTTTATCCCTCTTAGGCTTCGATAAAATAATCCTTAATCGATTCTCGTCTTCTTCAATCGGAGAAAGACTAAACCGCAGAACGCTGCGGGCGCTGGCTTTATCCCTTCTTAGGCTTCGGATAAAATGCCCCAAGAAGAATCTTGGTGTCTTCTTTTGACCGAAGAATGACTGAACTGGAAGAAGAACGATTGATGTGGGAAAGGAAGAATGTGTTCTATTTCCCGAAGGTGGAAAGGAAGGATTTTATATCCTATTTCCTGTAAAATAAAATTTAAAACAGAGAGGAAGAATGTATTCTATCTCTGTCGATGGAGAGGAAGGAGGATCTTGTCTCTATCTCTGGTGTTGGAAAGGAAGGATTTTTGTCCTGTTTCCAGTGAAAGAAACTAAAAGTGGGATCTCCACTTTGAGACTCTTGAAAAGTGAAACTAAGAGTGGGATCTCCACTCCAAGAATCTAGGACAAGAGAGAAAGAATGTATTCTATCTCTTGCTGATGGAGAGGAAGGAGGATCTTGTCTCCTATCTGTGTTGGAAAGGAAGGATTTTGTCCCGTTTCAGCTGAAAGAAACTAAAAGTGGGATCTCCACTTTGAGACTCTTGAAAAGTGAAACTAAGAGTGGGATCTCCACTCCAAGAATCTAGGACAAGAGAGGAAGAATGTATTCTATCTCTTGCTTCTGGAGAGGGAGAATGTATTCTATCTCCAGATGAAAGTGATGAGTAATGTGGGAAAGGAAGAATGCATTCTATTTCCCGAAAAGAAACTAAGAGTGGGGTCTCTACTCCGAGAATCTTGAAAAGGTTCAGATAGCTTGGATCAGAAAGATCTTTTAGTGGACCTGCCGTCAAATGAATTTGATCGGTGAGAGAATTTTGGAGGAAAACGAAATAATTTGGTGTTATCCTCAAGGAACATGGGTGGAATATTCCCTGTGGAGCTTCCCATCCAAATGGGTTATCCTGAATGTACTAAGGATAGTATTTTTTTAGGAACTTCCCGTTTATTGGCATTAATTGCCGATCGCCATTTTGTGTGTTAAGGCGATATGCACCATTAGAGTAGACCGCTTCCACTATAAACGGCCCCTCCCATTTAGATTCGAATTTATCTTTCTTTTTGGAGTTGAGAGTTATCGGTCGTCGGGCAGCGAGGACCAAATCTCCTTCTTTGAAACTCCTCGCCGAGTACTTTCTTGTTGAAAGCTCTCGACATCCTCGCTGGTAGAACTCAATGCATTGTTGAGCCTCCAGCGCTTTTCATCCAACATCTCGAAATTTCGACGCTTTTGATGCTGCTCCGATCGTCATCTCCGCTAATGCAGGGCTTACGCGGTGATGGAATCTGGATCTCCGCCGAAGAACTGCCACACCAGTACCGTGAGAGTATGGGTCGCCCAGGTTGGCGTGACGCGACGGTCGTGCGATATGCCCGAGTGCTTTTCCGAAGTTTATCGTCCCAGCCTTACCGTTATTCTTCACAAGTTTTGACAATTTTAATAATTGTCTTGTTGAACGCTTCTACCAATCCATTTGCAAATGGATTATAGTCGTTGATGAGACGCCTTGGATCTTAAATTTCTCAATAAACCTAATGAAAGAATTGCCGATGAATTGAGGACCGTTGTCATGCACGATCCGCCTTGGGACACCGTGTTTCGGTGAAATGACATGGTGTTTAATAAACTTGATAACGCTTACCGCTTTCACTTCTTTTAGCTGGATTGCTTCAACCACTTGGAGAAGTAGTCGGTGATCGCCAATAAACCGACGCTTTGACCGATGGAGGAAAGATGGGACCTACAACGCCCATTCCCCATGTCTCGAATGGCCGTGATGTGTTTCAAGGATGCAATTGTTTGGGAGGCCGATGCATATAGTTCGCGGAATGACGCCGCGGATATTTTCAGCCGCACGCGAACCGCTAATCATTGTTGGCCGTAAGTAGCCTATTCTCTTGATAACGATCATAGAGTTTAGGACCAGTCAGGCAAGACTTCACCTTCGTGTGCTTCCTAAGGACCTCTTTCTTTGTTTGAAAGGCACCGCAGAGACCATCATATCCTCGATTCGATATAACATCTCGGGTCTCTCGCGGTCGTAAAGAATCTTGGAGCTTTCTCCCATTGATTGTCTCTCCTTCGAGTCCTCCGCGTAATACTCATGCAAGACGTGAAGTCGATGATAGGGAAGCGCCAATCTCTGGCTCCATTTGGTCTGGATCATGTATACCCTTTGGTAACTACCCCTTGTCTTCTGTACCTTATCACATATTGGTACAAATAATTGATGAGTCCTCGACCAGAACTACCGCTAGGTCTCTCGAGGTTGTGCTAGCGATATCGCTAACGCCGCCAATGCATCCGCTGCAAGCCGCTCAATGCTGGATATATTTGATGGGTAAATAATGATTACCTCCTAAGTTGCAAGTATACAACCTTTATCAAGTTATAGTATAAAAGATTATCGATCCCACGAGGAGCGGGAAGTAGGGAGGAGTTTTGCTTAAGTTTTGGTTCTCAAATTATGCGCGACAATTAGGAGTTTATTCAAATAAAACTAAAGTGAGAAAATGGTGAATGTGGATGTGGAGAGATAAAAGAGAGTGGATTGTGGATTATGTGCAAAAGAGGAGAAAATAAAGTTGAGAATATGAGTTAGTTTATGCAAATAACAACAAAACTAGGTTTGAGATTATATGCACATGGAGGAATATGAGATTGAGAGAAGTAAAATCAATGAAATCAAAACAAAGGAAAATAACAAACAAATGAAAAACAAGGATAAGAGGAAAATAAAGAAGGTAAAGTATGGAGGATTAATTAAAGATATGAGGAATCTAGAGTAGATCCACTTAGCTTATCTCAATCTCATGAAAATGAGTTGGATTTGTTAGCTAGTTTCAAACAATCTCTAGGGATCCCACTAATATTAGCTCCACACTTAGAAAGGTAATTCCCTAGAGGGTTCTAGCCTCAAGGTGAATTAAAGGAAAGAAAAATCTATTCTAGAAAGTAAATACAAGAATTAAATACATTGCATGAAAGTAAATTGCAAGGAATTAAATTGCATGAAAGTAAATTAAGAAAGTAAATTGCATGAAAGTAAATCTATTCTACAAACAAGAAAATAAAGAAGAAAGTGAAAAAGAAATAAAATAGAAACCAACAACTCCTGGTCTTAATCTAATCCTCCTTGGTCCTTGGATTAGAAGAAGAGAAAGGAAATTGAAGGTGAAACATTTCATTTATTGTGTAACAAAGTTATAATTTTGGAAGGTCTTCAATTAAGAGTGACCCTCCTCTCCAAATGGAGTTTTACAAAATATTTCACACTCAAAACACTCACCTTCCCTATTTATAGCCCAACGGAGTTGATGTGAACCATTGGATCAAACCTAGCCAAAAAGGAGAGAAATCCACCATTAATTCGAATGCTGAAACCGATCGGTTGGTCGATCGGTTAACCGGTTAGCTAACCGCCAACGGTTGGTCAACCGATTGGTTCCCAACCTAATTTGTCTTTTCTTGATTTTTCTTCACGAATTTCTCTTGGATCAATTTGGTATCTTGGGCCTTGGTTTGTCTCGATTTGGGCTTCAAATATTGGTAGAAATTCAGAATTTGAGTCATTTGGGCTTTTATTCATTATTTCTTTATTAGCCTCAAAATAAGATAAAAATGATTATTAGTAATATCGTTATTCATATAACATAGGTAATAAGGGCATAAAAATGTAATTAAAATGTGATAATCAAATACCCCCACACCTAAACTTTTGCTAGTCCTCTAGCTAAGAAAATAAAAGAAAACCTAACTCACTTTCAAGCAGAATCGTTGTATTTAGCACATACAACAAGCCTTTAAACCCCTAGGTTACCCTAGTGGACGAAGTTGTAGTCTCGAGGGGTTTGCAAAGAAATATACCCACAAAATTCAGTAACTTGCCAATTTAAAGAAGTTAATAAAATAATTAATTCATTTGATATCTTCAAACATTCCAATTGAAGTTGGTTAATACTCAAGAAAACGCTTTTATCATAACTCCAATGTAATTTTCTTAAGAAAATCCTTTCATTATAGTTATACAAAACCAAGTTTAACTCAAAAATTTAATTTGAAAGTTTTGAAAAGAACATGCTAACTCTTTGTTTTAAATGCACTTCAAGTCTTTAAATCCATTTAATTTTTCAAGAACATATACAAATATAACTATATATAAAAACATGATTAGTATGAAATTTTTTTTCCTGGTGGTTTTGTTCTTTTTAATCGGCTTTCTAAGTGACCATTTAGCGAAGTTTTGGGCCAACTAATCCCAACCCATTTTAGGTCATTAAGCATAGAAATACTTCTGCTTAATTACTCACCAACTTAGGCTTAGTAAAATAGAACCACCAATGATTTTAAGAGAATTTTTTCTTCTTTTTTATTAGTTAGTATAATATATATATGTGTATATGTATATATATTCTGAACAATATTTGATCAAGACAACTTGAAAAATTATTTTCAACTCTAAGTTAGGCATGCAAAAATTCCATTACTTTAATTAAAAATCTAAGTTAAAACTTAAGTAAAGTATACTACTTGAAAATCATTTCTTAAGAAATTTATTTGGAGTTGTCATAAAAGGTAAACTTGAGTATAGAACTAACTAAGGATTAGAAGACTTAAATTCTATCAAATTGATCAATTATTAATCAACTCTATTAAGTTGGCAAGACTATTTTTTTTATGATGAAAAGAGAAAAAAATGACATAAAAAAATGGTAAGAAAAAGAGGAAAAAGATAACTAAGATAAAGATAAAAATGACTAATTCCCACCCTAACACCTAAATTTTGCATTGTCCTCAATGCAAATTCTATTATGCACAAAGTAAAAACAGATAAGAATGGAAGCACTTACATTTGTTCGTCGACGAACAATGATAAAATTCAGAATTACCTTCAAGATATGGGGTGAAGCCAAAATTTATTCTTTTTTGGAAATAAAGAACAACAAGAAACTCTCACATGAGAGCAGAATAAATTCTTGTTATTATTATGAGACAAAAATGTAGAATAAAAGATGAAACATGAGAAGCTCATATTCTACATTAAATCCTACCTGCTGAAAATTCTACCCCGAAATTTAAAGAATTTCAAAATGATATAATCAATGATGTGCTTAAATTCCAAAAATTTTCGGGTTTTAGTGATTCGCAGCAATGGAAGGTAGGTATTAATGGTTGTATGTTTTTGAACTTAGATTCGTATTAACAAAATTTCATCAAAATAAAAATCTTGTTGTTTTCTGCTTTTCCAAAAATCTAAGTTCATTGACAAAGGGTTCTTCAAATGTTGGCTTCAAGATGCATGTATTTAACATAATTCTCTCGCTCGAAGGACTTGATTATTAACTGTTACTCGATCTGTTGTGAATGGATTGCATTCACTTGATCTGAAAAGTTGAACTTGACCCCGCTCCTTAGATTGGTCACGTTGACTCGAAATGATCCCTTTCTCTCTCACTTATAATAGCTAGTTGACCAAGTGGGTTTCTAATCTAGCTATGGCTTGAGTGTTGGAGTTGAGAATTTGTCCTGATTGCATAAAGGAGTTCATCGTGTTAGATGTTTGAGTCAACAAGTTCGTCCGGGTGGTAGAGGTTTTAAACTGTCCCTCCACGTCAATCACAATGATTTGTGATTGATTATGTTCCGATTGTTGATGATTTGGTTGAGGAAAGTTGGTTTGATAACTCGGAAGAAAATCGCTACTGGCCCTAGGGAATTGTTGGTTTGAAGAGGGAGTAAAATTTTATTTCCCAGAAATTACCCCGATTCCATGCAAAATTGGATGATTTCTCCAACCCGATTATAGGTTGGAGAAAATGGATCATTAATCGGATGTTGGAATGCGATTCATCTGTTTCTAGAGATTGAGTATTTCCTAAGAGTGGACATTGCTCAAGCATGGGCGTAGAAAGACAGCTATGACAACCCTAGGCGTAAACTTGATTGATTTGAGCTCGCTTCTTTGGTTTCTAAAGTTTCTAACCTCATGTAGAATTGTAGCCATCTTAGCTTCAGAGGCTATGTTTGACTCTAAGGAAGGACCTCTAGAATGGATGGTAATCGATGAATCACGTTGTTCTAATGCATAGTTTTTTTCTGATAAATTCTCTAAAAGTCCCAAGCTTCATCGGCATTTTTCTTCATGAAATCCCCTTGACACATTGACTCTAAGGAAGTTTTGAAGAATAATCCAATCCTTCATAAATGATTTGGCATAATCGCCACTTTTCAAGACCATGGTGAGGACATTGGATAAGAAGATCTTTGAATTTGTCAAAATACTTCCAAAAAGGTTCGTCCGGGACTATTTTAAAATTTTGAATGCTGTTTCTAAGCTTGACCGCTTTGTGGATAGGAAAGAATTTTTTCAAAAACTTTTACAAATTCACCCCAAGTTGAGATGGAATCAGTGGGCAAGCTTATGACCATTTTTGGCTTTGTCCTTAAGGGCAAATGGAATAAATCGAGTTTGATCGCATCTTCGCTAAGTCCCTCATCTTAATCATGAGGCAAACTTCTTCAAATTTGAGATAAAGATGTATTCGGCTTCTAAATTCCTAAGAATTTGGGAAGCATGTTTATGAAATGCGGTCAAGTTCAAAATTGGTTCCATTTACCTCTGGGGAGTTTTATGCAAGAGGGGATTGCATTTCTAGGGTAACAAACATCTTGAAGAACAGTGGGTTGGTATTAGCCATTTCGCTTGGTTCAAGAGATGAATCAAAACGAATTAAATTAGTATTATCCCTAACCCAAGTTTGCATACACCAAAATCAAATTTTTTTATTTGAAAAGGATAAGAGAAAAGTTAAGAAGATGATGAAAAGAAAATAAGGAAAACTAAATAAATCAAGGCAATCACTTTCCAATCACCCTAACTCTAGGGTTAAGCCTAAACTTGACTTAGACTAGCTCCTAACCAAAATTCCTTAGTGAAAAGATCAAAGTTTACTTGGGTAATTAGCCGTAAGGATAGTACTAGAGGGAGATCAAAGATCAATTAAGTACCTCTTTCCTTTCGGAGCCTTTACTAACCCCTAAACCTTGCCTTAGACACCAATTAATCCAAATAAACTTGGACCGTTCACTTAAGAAATTATTGTTCCTGAGCTCCAATCCAGGGGCCAACGCCTAATCAATTTTGTATGTGTAGTGAGGAATTAGTGATTTTGGGCTAAGGAAAGAGTGATGAAATCCCTCACCTTATCTTGATTAATGGGTTTTGCCCTTAAGATATTTTCAAGTGTGTGCCAAATCAAGATGCTCAAATCACTTGGTGAATTCCTACCATTATATGAAATGCAACCCTAAGAATTAAAAGCAACTAAAAAGGATGCAAAACAAAAATCTTTTATTTTTTATTATGGTCGACAATAAAAAAAATAAAGTTTATTAGGGTCGATAAGGGTAAAAAAATCCTTTTATTTATTTATTTTATTTTTTTTATTTTTTATTTTATCCTAATTGTCTCTAATGTATATGAACTATCTAAAGGGTGGAATTGAAAATACTAGATAGAGAAGTTACCCATAAAAGCAATGCAAAGCCTCGTTGAGGCAATTCTCAATCTTGAATCTTCAATTCTTGATCTTCAAGCTCCAAGTTCCTACACAAAGAAAACACACAAAATAAAACCAAACTTAATGAAAATCCTACTTATGCACCGCTCCCAAGAACAGCCAAAAACTTGATGGGTAAAATGATTACCTCCTAAGTTGCAAGTATACAACCTTTATCAAGTTATAGTAAAAGATTATCGATCCCACGAGGAACGGAAGTAGGGAGGAGTTTTGCTCAAGTTTTGGTTCTCAAATTATTGCATGAAAGTAAATTGCATGAAATTAAATTGCATGAAAGTAAATCTAAGCTACAAAGCAATAAATGAACAAGAAAGAAAATGAAAAAGAAATAAAATAGAAACCAACAACTTGATCTTAATCTAATCCTCCTTGGTCCTTGGATTGAAGAAGAGAAAGGAAATCGAAGGGGTGAAAAATTTCATTTATTGTGTAACAAAGTTACAATTTTGGAAGGTCTCTCAATTAAGAGTGACCTCCTCTCCAAATGGAGTTTTTACAAAATATTTCACACTCAAACACTAGCCTTCACCTCTATTTATAGCCCAACGGAGTTGATGTGAACCATTGATCAAACTAGCCAAAAGGGAGAGAAATCCACCATTAATTCGAAATCATGAACCCATTTGGCATTTATCGGCTATTAACCTATATTAACCTGGCTATTTAACCGTTGATCAACCCATTGGTTCCCAAACCTAATTTGTCTTTTCTTGATTTTTCTTCAATAATTTCTTGGATCAATTTGGTATCTTGGGCCTTGGTTTGTCTTCGATTGGGCTTCAAATATTGGTAGAAATTCTGAGAATTTGAGTCATTTGGGCTTTTATTCATTATTTCTTTATTAGCCCAATAAGATAAAATGATTATTAGTAATATCGTATTCATATAACATAGGTAATAAGGGCATAAAATGTAATTAAAATGTGATAATCAATATTCGATGAAGAACTCTTCGAATGAGTCCGCACTTCAATGACTACCCGGTGATGTGGAACTAGATCGATTCCTAACTTCAGAAGTCTCCACGAACTGCTTGACTACCACCATGCAGTCACAGACGCTTCGAGATACTGACCCCATTGGCGAACTAAGTCCGATAAGTAGCCGTTGTATTCGGCCACAATATGGAGCATGGTTCTAAGGAGTGAATAGGCTCGGCATGACATGTTTTCCGGGAAACTAAGACAACTCCGACCGAGATCTTAGAACATCCGGGCACTTCCACATTAGTATATCGGAGAAGCCCGTCAAAATACAACCGCCATATTTGTCAAAAAGCGATGTAGTGTTGACTTCGTGGACTTCATCGTAGTTCATCATAGCTCGGCCGCTTCCGCTTTCGTCAAGTACCAGAGATCGGAAATCACTTGTCCTTTGATCGACTTGTTTTAGTGCAAGTCATATTGGGACAAGAGCAAGGCCCATTTTACCAAGCCAATTCATGGAGGCAAGGTCATATAAATATTCGACCGATTTACGCGGAGATAACATAAATTATCCGTCCGACTAAATAGTGCCGCGATTCAACCGCGAACACTAATGTAAGGCATCGCCAACCATCTGGATATCGATTGAGCAACACTCAATGTTCGCCGTAGTATATCGCCCGTTTCGCGGGATCAGCGGCGCCGCCTTGTGCGAAAAGGCACTTCATGAGTGATCCGTCACCTTGATGTAAATCAAGAACTTTTCATCATGGCGGCGACAAGAACAGTGGTTTAGCGAGATAATGATTTAATCTCTTCAAATGCCTTTGGCAAGCCGCCGTCCCAAATAAACGACACGCCTTTCTTGTTCAATTTTGAGAATGGTCGGCACTTCCCAAATAGGTTCGATATGAACCGCCGATATAGGCCAATCGCCTCTTGTAACCCCGAGCTCTCGATTTCGAGGTTGTAAATCTTGAATCGCTTTCACCTTATCGTATTCGACATGGATGCCCTTATTGGTGACGGACGGAAGCCGAGGAACTTCACTCGACATCCCAAGGAAGGATTTGGTGGTTCATCTTTAGCCGGTGGGCTCGCATGAGCTCAAACACCGCTTTGAGATCTTTGATATGATCACTTTGGCTTTTCACAACCAAGTCGCCGACGTAGCATTCGACCATTTTCCCGAGATGATCCCGAAAATCTTCGCCATTGCTCGCCGACACGCTATGCCTCTCTTTAAACCGAACGGATGATCAGATAGCGTAATATGCCGAGAGGTTCTGAACGCTGTGGTGTTTCGCATCATCGTGTGCATCTTGATTTGATTGTAACCCTAAAGCCGCCCATAAACGATATCCTTTCAAACCGCACATGTTATCCACAATGACGCCTGGGATCTGAAGGGGAAAATCATCCTTCGGCAAAGCGTTCCGATCTCTGTAGAGTCGCTACTGCATCCTAATTGAACCGTTCTTCTTCATGACCGGACGATGTTTGCCATCCAACTGATGTTGAATTTCCTTGATGAAACCCGATTCTATAAGTTTTTCTATTGGCCGACAATCGCCTCGCATAATTCGAGGACTAAACCGCCTTTTGTGGTTGTTTGACAGTTTGACATCCACTTTGATATTGAGGCTATGTGTTGCCACATATGGGTCGAGTCCGCATGTCCTCGTAGCTCCGTGCTAACACGCCGATATATTCCCGATAAGGGCGATCAATCTTTTCTTTCCTCCGGAAGACTACTATCGATGTTTATAAGCTTAGGGTGCTCTTCATCACCCATATTGACTTGACTACCTCGCCTTTAGTGGGGGTTCTCTTTGCTCAACCTATCCCCAAACCGCTTTTTGAGTGATGGATCCATGGGTCTTCCCATGTTGGCATATCTTCATCATCCTCAATAGTGGTGGGGTCGACCAGCCATATTTGACATCAAGGCCTTAAAAGCCTCTCCAAGGCCGACGCCTGGAATCCTAAGGTAAGAATCTGGACGAGTGTCCGCTCTCCTTCATCGTAGATGATCATCAATCAACCACGATCATTCATTCGAGGAGGATTCATATCCCAACTTCTAAATGAGTAATAGTCATCCCGCTTTCCTTTTGGACGATGTGCCGCCATGGGACTCGGGACCTCGTCCAAAACAGACCTTCCCTTGGGCAAGTTATACCTCCACTTCTTCATGATACCCGGATTCTGACTATATCCGAACGTGGAGTATAGGTTTGTTGTCATCTACATTTTCCTAAGAAATGATTCTGCATTGAACCGTGTCTCTTTTCCTAGACCAAGTCTTTTGACCACCGATTCGATGACAAGTGTTGTTCAAAGCTGCCTCGAATCGCCAAGATATACAAGATGACGGAGTTGGTAAATATAACTCGGGTCATCATATAATCCTCGAATCACATCACGAAAGATGCCAGTACTCTAAATCATCTTTTATTGATTTGTCTAAGTTGCCAATTACAATTTCATCCCACGACCCCATCGCCAAGATTGATTACCGGGTACAATGTCATTTATAACAAACCACTATCGTAATCAAGCCCTTTCTAGACGCCTTCTTCACCGCTGTCCGTGCCTTGGGCCGATGGTTCAGTGTCGGACTCATTACCGTAAAGGAGGGAGTCAAGAAGTAATTCTCCATTCCTTTAAACTTGCTTATCCACCACCGCCTTAACTTCATTATTTGTGTCTACATATTTTAGACACCGATGAAGAGTCGAGGGACTATAACATTGTTATGGATCCAAGGCCGCCCCAACAACAAGTTATAAGAAGTCTGCTCACTAATCACAGATTCCGACTTTAAATCCCCCAACAGCACTTAACCCGGATTTTACCAAGTGGGCGACCCACCGTGTTAAATCCGTGATTACCGTATTCGCTGATGCCAACTTACCGCGTGAATTTCGATGGTACATGAGCGCAGGGCATGATGCCTCAATGGAACCCGATCAACTTGGATCCTGCTAATGAACCAATATACCCCGTGAAAGTATAATGGCTCACATGTTTTGAGTTCTTTATTCCGCATATCCTCCCTCAGCTATGCGTGGGAGGTGCTTGGTTGCCGTGTAGCATTATTGTACGCTCGCTGTGAGCTTGATCCGGAAGTTAAGAATACTTCGAATCGGCCGGGCCTCTTGTGGCTTCCCGAAGCTTTTTGATGTTGGAGAACTCAGAGAGTTATCCTGCCGGATATTAGCCAATTGGGCCATGACATCAAGCGGCGGAGAGCTCGAGGTTCGCTTATCCCTTACACCCGGGCGATTGAATCGGGACGCCGGATTTGAGCTCCTCGACTTGAGGTCGCTTCCGTGGCTTCACCGCTTTGTCACCCTTGTTTGCACTCTTTTTTCCAGACGGTGAGGAGTTGTTGTCACCCCCACCCACCATGTCTTTGCATTTGGGTTCGAGTTTCGGATACTTGTAATTGTATTGTCCGCTCCTCGTAGCGAAACTTCAGTGCTCTCTCTTCGAAAGTTGGAAAGTCGCCACTTCTTCATCATCCTTCTTCGAATTGCCGGGCAGATGACATGACTTGCCTTTTCCGCACTTTTTGTATGAAGAGGCACCCATCGATCATCTTCTAGCAAATCGGTGGACCCAAAGGATTTCGCCTTATCACGTCAGATAGCGGTAATGAGTCCCTTCTCACGTTGTTGGTGAGGATCCTCGCTCACCATCTTCATTCCTACCTTTCACGGTGTTGGTTGGAACCAATCCAAAGGTACCGCACTGGCGATGGAACCGCGTTTCGCTTCCCACTTTTCAGAGGGCTTTGGAGTAATGACTCAACATCGATCGGGCCGGATTTTGTCCCCGAGGTGATAACATGACACTGCCGGTGATGAATCATTCTGCGGATAGGCGCAGATTTAGGGTCCGTAACTTTCTTTGCCTCCTCTTGATTTACAATTGGGGTAATTGGATCTTATTATTCTCCAAGAGGTACTTAAAAATACCCGAACCTCATCGTTTGAATGAGTAAGTCAACCTGGAACCGTAAGGCTTCGGTTTGGCCGCTGCCGCCATCATGACGCTGGCGGTACGCCAGCTGCTGACGCCGCGGGTTGCAGTTCGAACGTGATTGGCGCCCACCGATTTCGCTGAACCTTACCTCTACCGCTGACGGGAAAAATTCGCTTATTCGCATTTGCCGTTGGCTGTCCTTTTTCCGCCTTTCCTCTTAAGGAATCTTTCTACCGCTCTCGCGAATTTTCAAATTTTCCACGATTGATGGATGCCCCATTGCTTCGAAACATCCAGGAGAGATTATTGTGGCGTTTGGAGAATGAATTCCTCGATGGGTCTTGACATTCATCGCCTTTGTTCGGAACCGCTTTGACAAAGGTATCAACCGCTCTCCGCCTTTGCTTTCGCCGAGCAATGTTTCGACGCGACACTTTGGTATCGCTGCCGTGTTGCGGAAGCTGGTCTCCATGTCGCCCCAAATTAATGTTCTGCTTTGAGACGGCGGTGCAATTAACGGCAATGGGGTGCCGATGAATGACCGAACCATCGTGGGCTCATTGCGAAATGAACCCGAGGTGTGACTTGAAGTAAATCAAGTGTTGAGTAGGTGAAGTTTATCGTTGAACTACGATACGGATCGATTCCCACTCCCTTGGATAAGGGTAAGGAATACCGCCTTCTTCACCTCTTGGGCGAAATCAAGGAATTGATTTTGCTCTCGAGGTCCCTTTATCTTCACTCGTGCAAATGCTGTCACCACTAGCATTCTCCGGGCCACCCCAAAGATTCTCACGGATCGTGGTTGCCATTTATATTTTAAGTTCATCTTCGCCTCGTGTCACTATCCGCTTGGTCAACGTCGATGACGACTTGATTCACCTTTTGTGTTTCGCCGGCTTGGACTGCTGGTCATGCGCTCTTCATCTCTGCATGGCCATATCCATCTCCCGCTTTAAAGTTCTCCTCGCTTGGCTAAGGCTTCATCTAGCATTTTGGCCATTTGATCGCTCTTGATCATAAGTGCCTCTTGTGGTTGTCCTCGCTAGAGACCGTTGTCGATGCCATTGCCGAAGAAGATCCGACACTTCATCTTCCGAGGGTAGCCCTCTCAAAAGCCCGCCATAATTGGACCGCCGAATAGTCCCGACCGCAAACGAAGTTAACCGACGCGATGCCCCGAATGGCCTGCGGACGATGGTTCTTTGCTGGTCATGTTGTTAGTGACCTCGGCAATTCATTGCTTCGGCGCTTATTTTTCTACGAATTGCCTCACCTAGGTCTCTGCAAGCTGGTGAGTCTCTCGAAGACCGACACCCTTTCGAGCTTCGCTTAATTGCACTCCAAGAGCACCGTCTTGATGATCTTGGAGCATATGCATGGCTCGCTGTTTAGGGGAAACCTTCGATATTTCCTTGTACCCCAAAGACGATAGTACGCTCGCTTCAAGATGAGCCGCCGAGCAACCCTCGCATTGACACGATCTCTGTATAACGCCATGTCGCCGATCGAAACGCCTCTTCCGAGGATCTGATCTGTTTCATCAAAACCGAAAGTGACTCGTCTGACTGCTTAAGCGCGGAAGTTTCAAATGACTTCTGACTTCGATTTTAGTCCCACTGGTGGAGATACGAAATTTTTCCGTCCTTCTTGAGGTGGGTGCGACCTCCCACATTAGAGTGACCCGTGGTTCCCTCAACCGACCCGTTGCTCTTAATGGTTGGCCCGCTAGTCGTATATGGGTCGGCTTCGCCATAGGTTTGGATGTAGACACCGAGGTAACTCGGCGCCGAGGCAATTTTGATTGGGCCGCAGAGATTTCGGCCTTAGACGCAGGTGAATTGGCCTATCGGTAGAGTTTGGCTTGATGCCTGTTCGTCCGTGATTGAAGTGTCGACGGACTTGGGCTTCCAAACTTACGGCCGATTATCACATTTTATTACATCTTTATACCCTTATTACCTATGTTATATGAATAACGATATTTCTAATAATCATTTTATCTTATTTTGCGCTAATAAAGAAATAATGAATAAAAGCCCAAATGACTCAAATTCTCTCAATTTCTACCAATATTTGAAGCCCAAATCAAGAC
The DNA here is from genome assembly GCA_012295165.1 of Asparagus setaceus. Taxonomy (NCBI): domain Eukaryota; kingdom Viridiplantae; phylum Streptophyta; class Magnoliopsida; order Asparagales; family Asparagaceae; genus Asparagus; species Asparagus setaceus. The sequence goes on along the minus strand of CM022706.1, from coordinate 64,463,791 downwards.
AAACAAAGGCCCGTGATACCAAATTGATCCAAGAGAAATTCGTGAAGAAAATCAAGAAAAGACAAATTCGGTTGGGAACCAATCCATATTTACCTCGGTTGCCAACCCAGAAACTTGATGGGAAATAAATGGTTACCTCCTTAGTTGCAAGTATACAACCTTGATCAAGTTATAGTATATAAGATTATCGATCCCACGAGGAACGGGAAGTAGGAAGAGTTTTGCTCAAGTTTTGGTTCTCAAATTATGCTGGACAATTGAGTTTATGTACAAATAAAATGAAAATGAGAAAATGGTGAAAGTGGATGTGGAGATAAGAGAGAGTGGATTGTGGATTATGTGCAAAAGAGAGAAAAAAAGTTGAGAATGTGGTTATTATATGCACATAATAACAAAACTAGGTTTGAGATTATATGCACATGAAGGAAATATGAGATTGAGAGAGAAGTAAAAATCAATGAAATAAAGGAAAATAACAACAAATGAAAAACAAGGATAAGAGGAAAATAAAGAAGGTAAAGTATGGAGGATTAATTAAAGATATGAGGAATCTAGAGTAGATCCACTTAGCTTATCTCAATCTCATAAAAATGAGTTGGATTTGTTAGCTAGTTTCAAACAATCTCTAGGGATCCCAATAATATTAGCTCCACACTTAGAAAAGGGTAATTCCCTAGAGGGTTCTAGCCTCAAGGTGAATTAAAGGAAAGAAAAATCTATTCTAGAAAGTAAATACATTGCATGAAAGTAAATTGCATGGAATTAAATTGCATGAAAGTAAATTGCAAGAAAGTAAATTGCATGAAAGTAAATCTATTCTACAAACAAGAAAATAAAGAAGAAAATGAAAAAGAAATAAAATAGAAACCAACAACTCCTCGATCTTAATCTAATGCTCCTTTGGTCCTTGGATTAGAAGAAGAGAAAGGAAATTGAAGGGTGAAACATTTCATTTATTGTGTACCAAAGTTACAATTTTGGAAGGTCTTCTCAATGAAGAGTGACCCTCCTCTCCAAATGGAGTTTTACAAAATATTTCACAATCTCAAGCCCTCACTCTACCCCTCTATTTATGATAACAAGAACTCTCAAACCTTGATTTGCCTAGCCCCCAAGAACACTCACAACCATAGATTTAGGTTAGCTCTCTAAACAACCCTCATACCATGATCTCTCCAAATAATCTCACCATTGATTTAATCCTTAGATGGGCTTTGTGGGCTTTATTTCTTTTGTATTTAATTCCTTAAGACTCTTGGCTTCTTAAATGCTCTTGGCTTAGAATTTAATGGCCTTCAAATAATTGAATATATATCACTTATATTCGAATTTCTATCATAACCCGCTGCTGCTGATGAAATTTTGAAAATCTGGTAATTTGATAGCTCCGCCTCGTCAGATAGCGACATATATATACAATTCGCCTTGACAGTTAGATATCGCTTTCATTGACCATCCCGAAAGCACGAATTTGACTTTATTTTTCTATATTTGATTTGATTCACAATTGTAAGCTGTTATTAATAATTCCAAGAAAGTGATGTGTTGAGATTTTGCTTCTAAATTTAGTCGTGGGCTTTGGATTTAGACATATTCGGCTTCATTAGAGATCTTTTGGGCTTGAAATAATTCATTTGGGCTCTTATTCAATAATACTCCATTAGCCGCAAATTAAGATAAAAATAGTTATTAGCAGGATATTTATTCATATAAAATAGGTAATTAGGGTATAAATTTGTAATTAAAATGTGATAATCAAATACCCCCATTACCTAAACTTTGCTAGTCCTCTAGCAAAGAAAATAAAAGAAAACCTAACTCACTTCATAGAATCGCGGCTTGTATTTAGCGATACAACAAGCCTTTAAACCCCATACCCTAGTGAATGAGTTGTAGTCTCGTGAGGGTTTACAGTGAATATACCCACAAAATTCACCAACTTGCCAATTTAAAGAAGTTAATGAAATAATTAATTCATTTGATATATTCAACCATTCCAATTGAAGTTGGTTAATATCAAGAAAACGCTTTTATCATAACTCCAATGTAATTTTCTTTAAGAAAATCCTTCCATTATAGTTATACAAAACTAAGTTTAACTCAAAAATTTAATTTAAAAGTTTTGAAAAGAACATGCTAACTCTTTGTTTTAAACAAACTTCAAGTCTTTTAATCCATTTAATTCTTCAAGAACATATACAAATTTAACTATATATAAAAACATGGTTAGTATGAATTTTTTTACTTTATTCCTTGGTGGTTTTATTCTTTTAATCGGCTTTCTAAGTGACCATGTAGTGAGTTTTGGCCAATGAATCCCAACCCATTGGGCTTAGGTCATTAAGATAGAAATACTTTACTTAATTCCACCAACTTAGGCTTAGTAAAATAAAACCACCAATGATTTTAAGAGAATTTTTCTTTTTGTTAAGTTAGTATATATATATATATGTGTATATGTATATATATTCTGAACAATATTTGGATCAAGACAACTTGAAAAATTATTTTCAACTCTAAGTTAGGCATGAAAAATTTCATTACTTCAATTAAAAATCTAAGTTAAAACTTAAGTAAAGTATACTACTTTGAAAGTCATTTCTTAAGAAATTTATTTGGAGTTATCATAAAAGGTAAACTTGAGTATAGAACTAACTAAGGATTAGAAGACTTAAATTCTATCAAATAGATCAATTATTAATCAACTCTATTAAGTTGGTAAGTGACTATTTTTTTATGAAAAGAGGAAAAAATGACATAAAAAGAAAAAAAATGGTAAGAAAAAGAGGAAAAATGACTAAGATAAAGAGCAAAAATGACTAATTCTCACCCCCACACCTAAATTTTGCATTGTCCTCAATGCAAATTCTATTATGCACAAAGTAACAGATAATAATTGAAGCACTTACATTTGTTCTGCTAACTTCAACAATGATAAAAAATCAGAAATACCTTCAAGATGAGGGGGTGAAGCCAAAATTTATTCTCTTTTTGAAATAAAGAACAACAAGAAACTCTCACATGAGAGAAGAATAAAATCTTTTATTATTATGAGACAAAAAATAAAAATGTAGAATAAAAGATGAAATATGAGAAGCTCACATTCTACATTAAATCCTACCTTATTGCTAAAAAAATTCAAATTTAAAGAATTTCAAAATGAAATAATCACTGATGTGCTTAAATTCCAAAAATTTCGTGGATTTTAGTGATGTTTAAAAGAATGGAAGGTAGGTATTAATGGTTGTATGCTTTTGAACTTAGATTCGTTATTAACAAAAATTTCATCAAAAATAAAATCTTGTTGTTTTCTATTTTCCAAAAATCTAAGTTCATTGACAAAGGGTTCTTCAAATGTTGGTTTCAAGATGCATGTATTCAACATAATTCTCTCGCTCAAGGACTTGATTATTAACCGACATTCGATCATAGAATGGATTGCATTCACTTGATCTTGAAAAGTTGAACTTGACCCCGCTCCTTGGATTGCTCACTGTTGACTCGAAATGATCCTTTCTCTCTCTCACTTATAGCTAGCTAGTTGACCAAGCCGGGTTTCTAATCTAGCTATGGCTTGAGTGTTGGAGTTGAGAATTTGTCCTGCTGATTGCATAAAGGAGTTCATCGTGCTAGATGTTTGAGTCAACAAGTTCGTGGTCCGTGTAGAGGTTTTAATCAAGGCTTCCAAACCCCTTTCCAAAACATTAAGACGCTTCTCAAGATTTGAAAAAATGTGATTTGTAGATTGATGATGAGGAAACCGATTTGAAAATCGATTTGGTTGTGGAAAATTGGTTTGAGAATTGAAAGAAACTGTTGCCCCTAGGGAAGTGTTGGTTTGAAGAGGAGGAAATTTTGATTTCTCGATAAATTACCCCGATTCCATACAAAACCGGATGATTTCTCCAACCCGGATTATAGGTTGGAGAAAATGGATCATTAATCGATGCCGAATGCGATTCATCCGTTCTAGATTGAGTATTTCCTAAGAGTGGACATTGCTCAAGCATGGGTCGAAAAGACGCTATGACAACTCGAGGCGAACTTGATTGATTTGAGCCGAGCTCGCTCTTTGGTTTCTAAAGTTTCTAACTCAAGAGAATTGTAGCCATCTTAGCTTCAGAGGCTATGTTTGACTCTAAGGAAGGACCTCTAGAACCTGATTGGGTAATCGATGAATCACAAGTTGTTCCCACCGCATGGTTTCTGATAAATTCTCTAAAAGTCCCAAGCTTCACAAGATTTTTCTTCATGAAATCCCCTTGACACATTGACTCTAAGGAAGTTTTGAAGAATAATCCAATCCTTCATAAATGATTTGGCATAATCGCCACTTTCAAGACCATGGTGAGGACATGGATAAGAAGATCTTTGAATTTGTCGAAATACTTCCAAAAAGGTTCTCCGATAATTTTAAAATTTTGAATGTCGTTTCTAAGCTTGACTGCTTTTGGATAGGAAAGAATTTTTTCAAAAAACTGTACAAATTCACCCCAAGTTGAGATGGAATCTCAAGCTATACGACCATTTTTGGCTTTGTCCTTAAGGTTAAATGGAATAAATCGAGTTTGATCGCATCTTCTGTTAAGTCCCTCATCTTGATCATGAGGCAAACTTCTTCAAATTCGAGATGAAAATGTAAGCGCCTTCGTTTCTACTCCTAGGAATTTGGGAAGCATGTTAATAAAATGCGCCTAAGTTCAAATTTGCTCCATTGACCTGGGAGTTTTATGCAAGAGGGGATTGCATTTCTAGTGGGTAACAAACATCTTGAAGAACAGGTGGGTTGGTATTGGCCATTTTGTTTGGTTCAAGAGATGGATCAAAACGAATTAAACGATTGGTATTATCCCTAACCCAAGTTTGCATACACCAAATTTTTTTTTTTTGTGAAAAAGGACAAGAGAAAAAGTTAAGAAGATAATGAGAAAGAAAAATAAGGAAAAACTAACTAAAAACAAATCAAGGCAATCACTTTTCAATCACCCTAACTCTAGGGTTAAGCCTAAACTTGACTTAGACCAGCTCCTAACCAAAAATTCCCTTAATGAAAAGATCAAAGTTTACTTGGTATATTAGCCGTAAGGATAGTACTAGAGGGAGATCAAAGATCTATTAAGTACCTCTTTCCTCATGGAGCTTTCACTTAACCCCTAAACCTTGCCTTTGACACCAATTAATCCAAATAAACTTGGACCGGTTCACTTAACCATTTCTTGTTCCTTAATGAGCTCAATCCTTAGGGGCCAACGCCTAATCAATTTTAAGAGGCTTGGTATGTAGTGAGGAATTAGTGATTTTGGCTAAGGAAAGGGTGATGAAATCCCTCACCTTATCTTGATTAATGGGTTTTCCTTAAAATATTTTCAAGTGTGCCAAATCAAGATGCTCAAATCACTTTGGTGAATTCCTACTATTATATGAAATGCAACCCTAGGAATTAAAAGCAACTAAAAAGGATGCAAAAATAAAAATCTTTTTATTTTTATTATGGTCGACAATTAAAAATGAAGTTTATTAGGGTCGACAAGAGTAAAAAAAATCCTTTTTATTTTTTTTATCCTAATTGTCTCTAATGTATATGAACTATCTAAAGGGTGGAATGGAAAATACTAGATAGAGAAGTTACCCACGCAAAGCAATGCAAAGCCTCGTGGAGGCAATTCTTCAATCTTGAATCTTCAACTCTTGATCTTCAAGCTCCAGTTCCTACACAAAAAAAACTTGATCAAAACTTGATGGGAAATAAATGATTACCTCCTAAGTGCTTCCATTCTTATCTGTTTTACTTTGTGCATATTAGAATTTGCATTGAGGACAATGCAAAATTTAGGTGTAGGGGTGGATTAGTCATTTTATCTTTATCTTAGTCATTTTTTTTTTACCATTCTTTTTATGTCATTTTTTTCTTTCTTTCATCATAAAAAAATTTGTTCAAATACATATATATACATATATATATTTTTGTGATAATTTTTCTTTCTTTTCATCATAAAAAAAATAGTCACTTGCCAACTTAATAGAGTTGATTAATAATTGATCTATTTGATAGAATTTAAGTCTTCTAATCCTTAGTTAGTTCTATACTCAAGTTTACCTTTTATGATAACTCCAAATAAATTTCTTAAGAAATGATTTTCAAGTAGTATATTTTACTTAAGTTTTAACTTAGATTTTTAATTAAAGTAATGGAATTTTTGCATGCCTAACTTAAAGTTGAAAATAATTTTTCAAGTTGTCTTGATCCAAATATTATTCAGAATATATATACATATACACATATATATATTATACTAACTTAATAAAAGAAGAAAAAAATTCTTAAAATCATTGGTGGTTCTATTTTACTAAGTTAAGTTGGATGAGTAATTAAGCCCGGAGTATTTCTATGCTTAATGACCTAAGCCCATTGGGTTGGGATTCATTGGCCCAAAACTCGCTAAATTGTCACTTAGAAAGCCCGGAAAAAGAACAAAACCACCAAGGAATAAAGATAAAAAAATGTCATACTAATCATGTTTTTATATATAGTTATATTTGTATATGTTCTTGAAAAATTAAATGGATTTAAAGACATGAAGTTTGTTTAAAACAAAGAGTTAGCATGTTCTTTTCAAAACTTTCAAATTAAATTTTTGAGTTAAACTTGGTTTTGTATAACTATAATGAAAGGATTTTCTTAAGAAAATTACATTGGAGTTATGATAAAACGCTTTGAGTATTAACCAACTTCAATTGGAATGTTTGAAGATATCAAATGAATTAATTATTTTATTAACTTCTTTAATTTGGCAAGTCGATGAATTTTGTGGGTATATTCATCAAACCCTCATGAGACTACAACTCGCCCACTGGGTAACCTAGGGGTTTAAAGGCTTGTTGTATGTAAGCAAATACAACCGCATTCCTTGAAAGTGAGTTAGGTTTTCTTTTTCATTTTCTTTGAGGACTAGCAAAAGTTTAGGTGTGGGGGTATTTGATTATCATATTTTAATTACATTTTATACCCTTATTACCTATGTTATATGAATAACGATATTTCTAATAATCATTTTTATCTTATTTTTGCGTGCTAATAAAGAAATAATGAATAAAAGCCCAAATGACTCAAATTCTCTCAATTTCTACCAATATTTGAAGCCCAAATCAAGACAAACAAAGGCCCAAGATACCAAATTGATCCAAGAGAAATTCGTGAAGAAAATCAAAAGACAAATTCGGTTGGGAACCACCTTGACCAACCTTGGCTAACTGGAAGCTAACCGATCGGCCAACCGACGGTCCCCAACATTCGAATTAATGGTGGATTTCTTCCTTTGGCTAGGTTTGATCCAATGGTTCACATCAACTCCATGGCTATAAATAGGTGAAGGCCGAGTTTTTGAGTGTGAAATATTTTATAAAAACTCCATTTGGAGAGGAGGGTCACTCTTAATTGAGAAGACCTTCCAAAATTATAACTTTGTTACACAATAAATGAAATGTTTCAATTCTTCAATTTCCTTTTCTTTCTAATCCAAGGACCAAAAGGAGGATTAGATTAAGATCGAGTTGTTGGTTTCTATTTTATTTCTTTTTCATTTTCTTCTTTATTTTCTTGTTTGTAGAATAGATTTACTTTCATGCAATTTACTTTCTTGCAATTTACTTTCATGCAATTTAATTCCTTGCAATTTACTTTCATGCAATGTATTTAATTCTTGTATTTACTTTCTAGAATAGATTTTTTCTTTTTAATTCACCTGAGGCTAGAACCCTCTAGGGAATTACCTTTCTAGGTGAGCTAATAGGTGGGATCCCTAGAGATTGTTCTAGCTAACAAATCCAACTCATTTTCATGAGATTGAGATAAGTAAGTGGATCTACTCTAGACTCATATCTAATTAATCCTCCATACTTTACCTTCTTTATTTTCCTCTTATCCTTTTCATTTGTTTGTTATTTTCCTTTGTTTTGATTTCATTGATTTTACTTCTCTCTCAATTTCATATTCTTCATGTGCATATAATCTCAAACCTAGTTTTGTTATTATGTGCATATAACCACAACCACATTCTCAACTTTATTTTCTCCTCTTTTGCACATAATCCACATCCACTCTCTTATCTCTCCACATCCACTTTCACCATTTCTTACTTTCATTTTATTTGTACATAAACTCCTAATTGTCACAAGATAATTTGAGAACCAAAACTTGAGCAAAACTTCCTACTTCCCCGTCCTCATGGGATCGATAATCTTAAATACTATAACTTGATAAAGGTTGTATACTTGCAACTAAGGGGTAATCATTTATTTCCCATCAAGTTTTTGATTTTTTCATATTGAAAAGAACAAGAAACTCACATGAGAGAAGAATAAACTCTTTTATTATTATTGTGGGAAAAAAAAAAAATGTAGAATAAAAGATGAAACATGAGAAGCTCACATTCTACATTAAATCCTACCTTATTGTAAAATTCTACCCCGAAATTTAAAGAATTTCAAGATGATATAATCAATGATGTTCTCAAATTAAAATTCCAAGGTTTGCAATGTTTTTAAAGAAATTAAGGTAGGTCTTATTGGTGTTATGCATTTTGAACTTAGATTTTGATTAATGAAAATTTGACATTTTGGCTCTTTCAAAAATCTAAGCTCATCGAAAAGAGTTCTTCAATGTTGCATTCAAGAGGCATGTATTCAACACAGCTTTCAAAAATAAAACCCGAATTTTTAAAATTTCCAGTTCCTCATGAAAGATTTCCTCAAAACTATTGTCGATTCATTCTCTACTGTTAAACTTTCTTGGATGTAATTGATTTCAAAGGTCGATTATCAATATTATTTCTGGATTGAAAATATTAAGTTCAGAATGATTCCAAAAGATAGCTTCATGCAGTTCTACAGCTTGATGAGAGCATTAGAAATGGCTAAGAAGGGTCTTCCTAAGATCACGTATTCTGTCTTTGGGATTGGAAACTTGCCGTGTGACTAAGAAATCAACAGAAAAATAAAGTTTCCAACCTTTATCAATACATCTCATATTTCACCCATAGGACCTTAATGCATCTATCGCCTAACCGGTGTGCATCTAGTTGGCTTGAGTTCCCGACACCAAGTTGTTGGTAGATTGAATATGGAAGCAAGTTGACACCGCCCCTAAGTCTAAAAGCCAATACGAAAGTATTACCAATGATACATGAGATGGTAGGACAACCGGATCCTTATGTTTCAATGGTACGACTTTGAGAGGACTTCACCGATATTGGCGAGAAAGACTTTCTTTGGAACATTCATTTGCCTCTTTTGGTACATAATTCCTTTAAAATTTGGCATAAGAAGGAATTTGTTCAATGACATCTAAAGAGGAATGTTGACCTTAACCCGCTTGAAAGTTTCTAGAATTTTCTCCTCCGAGAGGAGTGCTTCCTAGCCTCGAGTCTATCCTAAAGAGCAACAACTGGTTTAAATTGATTAGACTGGTTCTGTTCGTGTTCAGTCATCGAAGGGTGTGATTTCAGTAGAGATATCGAAGGAGAGAGAATTTGTTCGGTTCAAGGGTTTCACTTAGAGGCATTCTAACCTCGATTATCGACTGTCTACTCGACCGTAGTGAATGGATTGCATTCACTTCACTTGGTAGGTTGAACTTGATCTCGTGTCCTTCGGGTGGGCACGGGCTGACCTGAAAAGTTCCTCTCTCACTCACGCATTAGCTAGTTGACCAAGTTGGGTTTCTAACCTAGCTATGGCTTGAGTGTTGGAAGTGAGGATTTGCCCTGCTTGATTTCATGAAGGAATTCAACGGTTTAATGTTTGAGTCAATAAGTTCGTGGTCCTGTAGAGGTTTTAATCAAAGTTTCTAGACCCTTTTCCAACATTAAGACGCTTATCATGATCCGCAATTTGAGGAGTGTGATTTGCATTGGTGATGAGGAGACCGATTTTGAAAATGATTTGGTTGTTGAAAATTGAGAGGAACCGTATTGCCCCTAGAGAATTGTGGGTTGAAGGGGAGTGAAATTTTGATTCTAGTAGTTTCCCCGGTTCCATGAATTTGGATGATTTCTCCAACTTGGATTGTAGGTTGGAGAAAATGGATCATTCACCCGTGAAATGCAATTTTATCCGACCTAGTGGCCGACCGATCCTAAAGAGGACATTCCTCCGAAACATGAGATGGAGACAGCATTATGACAACCCGAGCGTAAACTTGGTTGATTTGAGCCGAGCTCGTTCTTTGACTTCTAAAGCTTCTAACCTACGATGATTGTCGCCATCTTTGCTTCAGAGGCTATGTTTGTTTCTGGACGACCATCGGTTTTGGGAAACCGATGAAACACGGTCATCACAATGTTCCCACCGCATGGTTTTCTGATAAACTCTCTAAAAGTCCCAAGCTTCATCGCATTTTTCTTCATGAAATCCCCTTGACACATTGACTCTAAGGAAGTTTTGAAGAATAATCCAATCCTTCATGAATGATTTGGCATAATCGCCACTTTTCAAGACCATGAGTACATTGGATAAGAAGATCTTTGAATTTGTCAAAATACTTCCAAAAAGGTTCTCCCGATAATTTTAAAATTTTGAATGCTGTTTCTAAGCTTGATTGTTTTATGGATAGGAAAGAATTTTTTCAGAAAACTGCCACAAATTCACCCCAAGTTGAGATGGAATTGTGGGCAAGCTATACGACCATTTTTGGCTTTGTCCTTAAGAGCAAATGGAATAAATCGGAGTTTGATCGCATCTTCGCTAAGTCCCTCATCTTAATCATGAGGCAAACTTCTTCAAATTAAGATAAAGATGTATATGCCTTCGGTTTCAATTCTAAGAATTTGGGAAGCATGTTTATGAAATGCGGTCAAGTTCAAAATTGGTTCCATTTACCTCTGGGAGTTTTATGCAAGAGGGGATTGCATTTCTAGTGGGGTAACAAACATCTTGAAGAACAGGTGTTGGTATTAGCCATTTCTTGGTTCAAGAGATGAATCAAAACTAATTAAACGATTAGTATTATCCCTAACCCAAGTTTGCATACACCAAAATCAAAATTTTTTTATTTGAAAAGGATAAGAGAAAAAGTTAAGAAGATGATGAGAAAAAATAAGGAAAAACTAACTAAAAATAAATCAAAGCAATCACTTTCCAATCACCCTAACTCTAGGGTTAAGCCTAAAGTTGACTTAGACCAACTCCTAACCAAAATTCCTTAGTGAAAAGATCAAAGTTTACTTGGGTAATTAGCCGTAAGGATAGTACTAGAGGGAGATCAAAGATCAATTAAGTACCTCTTTCCTTCGGACTTTACGCAACCCCTAAACCTTGCCTTAGACACCATTAATCCAAATAAACTTGGACCGGTTCACTTAAGAGATTATTGTTCCTTAATGAGCTTGAATCCTTAGGGGCCAACGCCTAATCAAATTTTAAGAGGCTTGGGTATGTGTAGTGAGGAATTAGTGATTTTGGGCTAAGGAAAGGGTGATGAAATCCCTCACCTTATCTTGATTAATGGGTTTTGCCCTTAAGATATTTTCAAGTGTGCCAAATCAAGATGCTCAAATCACTTGGTGAATTCCTACTATTATATGAAATTCAACCCTAAGAATTAAAAGCAACTAAAAAGGATGCAAAACAAACAAAAATCTTTTTTTTATTATTATGGTCGACAATAAAAAATGAAGTTTATTAGGGTCGACAAGGAAAAAATCCTTTATTTTTTTATTTTTATTTATTTATTATTTTTTATCCTAATTGTCTCTAATGTATATGAACTATCTAAAGGGTGGAATTGAAAATACTAGATAGAGAAGTTACCCACAAAGCAATGCAAAGCCTCGTTGAGGCAATTCTTCAATCTTGAATCTTCAACTCTTGATCTTCAAGCTCCAAGTTCCTACACAAAAGAAAACACACAAAATAAAACCAAACTTAATGAAAATCCTACTTATGCACCGCTCCCCAACGCCAAAACTTGATGGGAAATAAATGATTACCCCTTAGTTGCAAGTATACAACCTTTATCAAGTTATAGTATTTAAGATTATCGATCCCACGAGGAACGGGAAGTAGGAAGAGTTTTGCTCAAGTTTTGGTTCTCAAATTATGCTGACAATTAGGAGTTTATGTACAAATAAAATGAAAGTAAGAAAATGGTGAAAGTGGATGTGGAGAGATAAGAGAGATGATGGATTATGTGCAAAAGAGGAGAAAATAAAGTTGAGAATGTGGTTAGGTTATATGCACATAATAACAAAACTAGGTTTGAGATTATATGCACATGAAGGGAATATGAAATTGAGAGAGAAGTAAAATCAATGAAATCAAAAACAAAGGAAAATAACAAACAAATGAAAAACAAGGATAAGAGGAAAATAAAGAAGGTAAAGTTTGAAGGATTAATTAAAGATATGAGGAATCTAGAGTAGATCCACTTAGCTTATCTCAATCTCATGAAAATGAGTTGGATTTGTTAGCTAGTTTTAAACAATCTCTAGGGATCCCACTAATATTAGCTCCACACTTAGAAAGGGTAGTTCCCTAGAGTTCTAGCCTCAAGGTGAATTAAAGAAGAAAAATCTATTCTAGAAAGTAAATACAAGAATTAAATACATTGCATGAAAGTAAATTGCAAGGAATTAAATTGCATGAAAGTAAATTGCAAGAAAGTAAATTGCATGAAAGTAAATCTATTCTACAAACAAGAAAATAAAGAAGAAAATGAAAAGAAATAAAATAGAAACCAACAACTCCTGATCTTAATCTAATCCTCCTTGGGTCCTTGGATTAGAAGAAGAGAAAGGAAATTGAAGGTGAAACATTTCATTTATTGTGTAACAAAAGTTACAATTTTGGAAGGTCTTCAATTAAGAGTGACCCTCCTTTCCAAATGGAGTTTTTACAAAATATTTCACACTCAAAACACTCACCTTCACCCCTATTTATAGCCCAACGGAGTTGATGTGAACCATGGATCAAACCTAGCAAAAAGGAAGAGAAATCCACCATTAATTCGAATTGGGAACCAATCGTTGGTCGATCTTATTAACCGTTAGCCAACCGGTTGGTCAACCGATTGGTTCCTAACCTAATTTTTCTTTTCTTGATTTTTCTTCACGGATTTCTCTTGGATCAATTTGGTATCTTGGACCTTTGTTTGTCTTCAGATTTGGGCTTCAAATATTGGTAGAAATTCAGAGAATTTGAGTCATTTGGGCTTTTATTCATTATTTCTTTATTAGCCTGCAAAATAAGATAAAAATTATTATTAGAAATATCGTTATTCATATAACATAGGTAATAAGGGTATAAAAATGTAATTAAAATGTGATAATCAGCGGCTTATCGACGCTTGGCCACCTCCTCCTTCTTCAACTTGAGGGCTTGTTGCACCAAAGCCTGCGGTTGCGCCGAGGCGCCGGCTTCGGATATGCTCTGCCGCAGAACGGTTCCATTTGACTCGACCATTCGTTGGTTGGCTTGGAGGAACCGCCACAATCTCGGACTTTAGTCTCGAAGTTAACTCGACTCGAGATCCGACTTATAGCTAACCCCGTCCGTTGATTCCTCGCCAGCTGGCTTAACTGTTGCTGCCGACGCCGCTCGGGCTCTCTTTGAGAGAGTCGACATGCCATTGATGGAAATAACCCGCAAGGATAGGGTTCTCGCAGATTTGGCCGCTTTGGGGTCGGGAACCACCGCTGCCTACGCCTGCGGGTTGGATTCTCTTGCCTCCTCGATCCGAGGCCTGTCTTCTTTGCGGGGAGACCATTTTGGACTTATGGGGAGTTGGACTTGACGAGGAGGAGAGGTAACCCTAACTTCTTGGTCAAACTCGTGACTTGACCTCCTCTATGACGGATCCGAATCATGCTGCTAACACGACGGCTTCTTCGTTGAGGCTGGCCTCATTCACGCCACCTTGTTCATGAGTTGCTGATTTTTCCATTGCAATTGAATCTGTTACACCAAACGATTCAAGAAAAGATCGCTTTTATTTAAGGCTTACAATGAAAGAATCGATTGACTACAACTTAAACCCTAAACAAACACGAGGATCTCTATTTTCCCGATCCCGCTATGGATCTTTGCCGCGGACTTTTATTCGTCCGGACCGCGTGATCCGATCCAGTGCTAGATCTACGATCCGAGGTGCTAGTTTCACAAGGAAATAAAGTGCCTACGGGATCGCGACTCACGAAGGAGAGGATCACGAGCGGGTGAGATCTACTAGGAGAAATCACGCTATCCCTCAAACTAAGACGGCTTAGTCTAGAGGGCGATCTCGATGAACCTCACCTTAATCCGCTTTGGCTTTGTGTAGATGGCCGCAGCAAGCTCTTCAAGATCCGATCTTCGTCTCGATCGGGCTCGGATTCTGCTTCAAGTCTTGGTCTCAAAACTCCAAGAATTCCGACCTATAGAGCTCTCGAATCTTCCCAAAATCCAAAACTCCCGACCAATTTTTCCAACCTCTCGACCCAATTTCATTCAGAACCCCTCCTCTCTATTTATAGGATTCAAGAGGAGGGGGGGTATGGCCATGTCAACGCATCATGCCAGTACACGGCGCTGGCCTTGGCCACGCTTTACTCGGCCATAGCGACGTGGCGCGCTTGTCAGCCACTTCTCGCCAAGGCCGGCGTGTTGGTCGGTTCGCTTCGTCGCTGCCTTCGCCGCCTCCAAACTCGATTTTCGGATTTTTCCGCTCCGGCGTAATTTTCCTCCGTGATGTCGCCGTTGTGTTTGAGTCCGTGATCCGATCGACTTTCGAGCTCGACGGCCATTTATGCTGACGGACTAAGTAGGGTTGATTCGCCTCGCCGGCGCTGAGTTTAGTCAACTCGCCTCGATCCACGATCTAAAACTTCGCCATCGGGTTTATTCCACGATACGCCGTTTCGTTGACTCATACGCCTTGCCGACCCACTTCATGTCGCGACTCGCGCTTTGCTATGGGCGCCATCACGCCGCCGCCATTCTCGTCGCTAAGCATCGATGGGTCGCCGGTTGTCGACCATCCACGAAGTCTTGCTCTGACGATGAGCAAGTTTCAACACCTACAATCTAATGAGAAGAAGGGTAGTAGGGTAAAGGCAAGAAGAAAGTCGCTGAGGAAAAGAAGGCGTTTTGTGCGACTCTCTTGTATGCACACGATTCACCATATTTGTGACGATTGTAAAAACGCAGTTCAGACTATGTAATTCACCTATCTTTGGAAGTTTTATTTTGCGCTTTTGTTGTGTTAGAATTCATTCAGATGTTATATCTCTTTTTGTGTATGTACGAAGAAACAGTTGAATTGTAGCTTGATTCGAAATCAGTCGAATTGTAGCTCGATAGCATTTCTTTCCGGGTTTTGTAATTCCTTATTCATTGTGGTGATTTTGATATTGCTGGTGCAATGATGATTGTGATGAAACTTGCAGAACAAAATTGCTTGTGTCATGATGAGTGTGATGAAATTTGTAAGCTATTAGAGTTTGATAGTTCTACACAAATTTTGTAACTAGTTACTCATGTTTTGTAACTACTTATCCCAGCTTTGTACCCATTAGTGGAGTTTTGTAGCTCATAGTTGTTGAAAAATTTTGAACTATTTGTACTCATACTTTTTGTAACTACTTATCCTAGTTTTGTACCCAGTTAGTGGAGTTTTGTAGCTCATAGTTTTGGAAAATTTTTGTTAAAAAATTTTGTAACTACTTACTCATGTTTTGTAACTACTTATCCCAATTTTGTACCCGCTAGTGGAGTTTTGTAACTCATAGTTTCAAAAATTTTGGCTCAAAAATTTGTAACTACTTACTCATGTTTTGTAACTACTTATCCCAGCTTTGTACCCAATTAGTAGAGTTTTGTAACTAGTTACTCATATTTTGTAACTACTTACTCATATTTTGTAACTACTTCTAAAATTTTGTAACTACTTACTCATATTTGTAACTACTTCTAAAATTTTGTAACTACTTACTCATATTTTGTAACTACTTACTCATGTTATAAAATTTTATAACTACTTACTCATATTTTGTAACTACTTGTAAAATTTTATAACTACTTACTTATATTTTGAAACTACTTACAAAATTTTGTAATGGGTATAAAATCGAATAAGTTACAAAAATTTGTAACTACTAACTCAAATTTTGTAACTACTTACTCAAATTTTGTAAGTAGCTACTTACAAAATTTTGTAATCTACAAAACATGAATAAGTAGTTACAAAAATTTTGAAACAAAATTTTTCCGTAACTATGAGCTACAAACTCACTCCAATTGGGTACAAAATTGGGATAACTAGTTACAAAACATGAGTAAGCATATAAAATATAAGCTACAACCACATTATCACTCACAAACTTAAAGTCCATATAAGCACATGGTTTAAAGAGCACAAAATTGCATCCATCCATACATAATTTTATATGTTTCTTCAAAACCAAATTTAAAGTTCATGTCCAATTTAACAATAAACCTAACCCAAAATCTAAACTCAAACATAATCCCTGATATTATACATTTCTTCAAAAGGTTATATTCATAAGTTATATCCCAAAATAAACAAGAATTACAAGATTAGATCTCGAGCTTGTGGAAGCGGAGACGCCGATCGATCTCGAAGCCGCCGAGGAAGTCGAGGCCTCAAAATTGGGGGTGGTCGAGCTTGTAGGAGCGTGAGGTGTCGATTAGATCTGAGCGCATCGAGGAGGTCGAGGCGTCGAGGAGATCTAAAGCCTCAAAGTCGATGAGGGGATTTGAGGTCGAGCGGCGTCGAGGCGTTGATCAGATTCTTGATAAGAACGTCTTTACAACAATAAAAGGACTAAAAGATCAATTCTTTCAATATTTTCTCTTAAACTTCTTTCTTGAATTACAAAATGAATCATTAATATTGATAAATAAAAGCACTTTAAAGCTGAAGAAGCTAAAATGAAACAAGCACCAATGGACTCCTACAAGGCATCACAAGTGCTAATGAAAATGCAAGAGAATAAAAGAAACAAGAACTGAGCTTAGTGATTCATATGAACTAATTTAACCATAAAAAGTTATATTTTTTTCAAGATTTGGTTTCAAGATCAAATAATTAAAGGGATTAAAGATAGCCCATGTCACCTCCTCCCTAGAAAACACTAGAACAGAGCATAATTTCTGCACCCACAACACAAAGATCACCACAAACAAAATTCATTTCAAGAAAAAAATAAAAGAGTCAAAAGATTGAACCTCTGTTTGCTTGAGCCTTGTCACACCTCAAGAGGAAGCAAAATGGGTTCTCCTAGTTTTGTAATGGTGGTGGTGGTTGGGGATGGGAGGAAACTGCAGGTGTGTTGTTCATCGACTGGATGGCGGGAGGAGGTCGAGAGGCCGAGGACACCTACTGGACTTAAATCGATCTGAAGGGAGGGGCCTCGGGGAAAGAAGGAAGGAGGCATGGAAGGATGGAGAGGGAGGGGTGGACATGGAATGGAAATGGAAGGGTGGAGGAGGGGGGGGAGGGTGGATGGAGGAATGAGGAGATGAGGGTCTGGAGGGTCGCAAAGGGTCGGAATGGAGGCTTCAGAAGGAGGGGGAGAGGGGGGGATGAAATTTAGTCAAATGAGAAAGGGGGAAATGGGGAAGTTTTGAGGGGATGAAATTTTTGAACTGAGGGTCGAGATTTATTTGAGAATAGAGGAACGGACACTGATATGTCGTGATCCTTAGATGCCCCTAGTGAGCCACCTTAGATCCATTTTACCCTATATATATATATATATATATATATATATATATATATATATATATATATATATATATATATATATATATATATATATATATATATATATATCTCCTATAAACTTAAGATAGGATAATATCCACCAACTTTTCTATCCATTGGATGCCTTGGGATCCAAGATATAAAGCTCACCTTTGAGATTTGTGCATATGTTGATTTCACTGGATCCCAAGGCAAGATCAACAATATAAAAGTTGGTGACACTCCTCCTATTAACTTAAGTTTATAGGAGTCTTCTTTCTATATATATATATATATATATATATATATATATATATATATATATATATATATATATATATATATATATATATATATATATATATATATAATGACATAAAGGAGTCAGATTTAATACTATAATGGAATAGCTCTTCTACTAAAATCCAAGATGAGAGTAAGAAACCCACAAAATTTTCCTTGACTGCTTATGTTGAAAATATGTCGGTGGATTGGCATATGGATTCCTAACTCTAATCCTAATCACAATCCAAAATAACTAATAACACCAAGAATTTAAATCCAAATCCTAGTCCTAAACGAATAACACTTTAAATTGAAACCAATCTTAATTCTAAATGAATAACACCTTAAATTTAAATCCAAATCTTAGTCCTAAATGAATAACACCTTAAATTTGAATCGAAATCTTAGTCCTAAACGAATAACATCTTAAATTTAATTCCAAATCCTAGTTCTAAACGAATAACCATTAAATCAAAATCCGACAAAAAGTCCCAATCCAAACTACCAATCCTGAACAAATAAACCTCCCACTTCCACAACCCAAAAAAATCCAAAATAGCTAGATTTTTTTTTCCTTGCGGTATTGCTTTTCCTAAATTCTAGCTTTACTATCTTACTGTTTTGCATGCTTGTGTAAGAACAATATGATTCATTTCATGCTAGTCTAATTCAACCTTGTAAACTTTATCTGAATTCAAAGTGTTCATACTAATATATTCTTTGTAAATTTGTACAGATTCTGATGGATCCTCTATATTTACCTGGGTCACGGATAACTTCGTCACACTTTGATACAAAAGTTCGAGCACTTGCAAGAAAATACTTGTAAATCAGGTTTCCTTAGTGCATAGAGAAACTTGGCTCTGGTGTTGTGCACATATTACCTCTTTACCTTGTTTTGTTTGGTTTCATCCCATGTAACCCTTTATCAAACGTCACATTCTAGATTTTATGCAAGATGCCTTCAATTAAGATAAGTTGAGATTATATGCAAGTAAAACTACTTAGTTGCTTGAGCTGTATTTAATGTGCATTTTTCCATCTTTTTTGCAACCTTCATAAGCTTTATAATTGTACTGGTATTGATTGTACTGATGCTTATACTTAACATTGCTTTAGAATTGATGGCGATATGTGATCTGGCATCACTTGCTTGTCTTTGATTTCTTTGGAATAATCAATCTGCTTGCGTGTGCAATTAGTACAAATGATATAGCCGGCCATATTGTTTTCTTGTTATTTTCTTTTGACTATTGTTATTTTATTTATTGCATTGCTCAACAAGTTGATAATTAAGCATCCTCCCAAGTACACCTGCAAACTTTCCCAACTACTAGCAGAATTAAGAAGAAAGAAAAATCAAATATGGCGGTGATCTGAAATGTGACCGTGAGCAAAATTATTGGGAACCTGGTGGAGGTCGGGTTTGACTATGTAGTAGCCCAGTATTTTGCTGGGTAAAGTCGAATGAAGGATGAACTTGAGAGGTTGAATGATGCTCTCTCTCATATATTTAAAAATCCTATCTTATACATATAAAATTGGGTAATTTTAACTCTTCTCTAATATTCTAACCGAGGGTTCTTTTTTTTTTTGGCATCCGATATTAGTATTTCCGTTAAATTTAGACAATATTATGGTTAGTCCCTCTTGTATTGCTCACACATGCATTAACTTCAAATGAGAGAAATCCTCGAGGATAGATAAAAAGTGGATGAAATATGAATCTACAAGAGAATATTTGTCAACAGCTTTAAAATCAATCAATTAAAAGAGACAAGTTAATTTGCAACTCCCATTTGGAAATGTAATCAATCAATTAAAAGAGACAAGTTAATTTGCAACTCCCATTTGGAAATCTCTCTAGATGTTAGGTGACAGTTCATTCGTCTAAATTAGTCACTAAGAGATGTATTGGTGAGGATATACATTGTATTAGTCTCAATCAAACAAATGACATCATTATTTTTTCTCTCTTATAAGCTCATTTATATAGCGCACAATAGGTTATAAAATGTTATATGCAGCTGAATGCACAAACTCGTACCATTATGGGCCTGATGAGGGTCATTTGACAATTTTACTCTCCCATGGGGAGAGGCTAATGTTGAGGCTCAAACTAGTGGACTCTAGATGTCACAAGACCACAACTTCGACATAATGCAATCATTATATTAAATAACATAATATAATATTATATAATATAACTAGTGGACTCTAGGTGGCAAGAAGACAACGTCGACATAATGCAATCATCGTATTAAATAACATAATATAATAATATGCCATAGAAGAGCCGCTCACATGGTCTCGATCTGGCATCACATGTTTGCTTGGCTTTAATTTCTTCGAATGGCTGCCGCTGACCTTGGAAATTGTAGATCCAAAGGCCCATGCCCCAGAAACTTTCCCAATCAGCGTAAGAAGAAGAAGAAGAAGAATCAAATACGGTTGTGGGAGATGTGATCGTGAGCAAAATCATTGAGAAGCGGGTGGAGGTCGGGTTCAACTATGCAGCAGACCAATATTTTGTTCTAAGAAAGGCGAATGGAGGATGAGCTTAAGAGTCCGAAGATGCTCTCCTCATCCGAAGCTATTGTGAAGGTAGCGGACAGAGGCAACAAGAAATCATCAAGACCTCAACGACCGGGCTCGCAACTCAAAGATGTCATTCACATGGTCGAGGACGTGCTCGATGATCTCGATTATCTCCATATAGAGAAACAAGTGGAGATGAATGCCGCAGAATAAGACCGATGGCGAAGATGCGGTTTTATCACCAATTCTAAACGAAAAGTTTCCAAGTTTAGCAAAGAGCCTTTAAATCGATCCCACCCTCAACAAGCCAGGGAGGTCGCAAGAGGCTAAATGAAGTCGGGTAGATGGGCAACATTTCATCAAGATACTACAAGTATCTAGCCAACTTCAACAACAACATGATCATCAAACTCGATCGCCGCCAGCTAATCGCGAAACCGACCGATTTTAAGAGACAATAATGTGTTTGGAAGGGATGAGGAGAGGAAGGAAGTGTTACGTTGGTTGATGAGGATGCCCGATGCCGATGAGGATCATAAGGAGGAGAGTATCTCTTTTCTCCATTGTAGGCCCTGAGGAGTTGGAAAAACAACCCTGCACGCTTAATCTATGAGGATAACACCTTAAAAGTTCCTTTGACATCAAAATTTGTGTGCGGTCCACTCCCATTGTTGTTAAAAGATTATGGGAGATATCCTAGAATGCATTAAAAAAAAGAAACATGAATTTGGGGCACTTGCCCACCGAGGATGCTCTTAAGGTTGAGGTGTCATCTAAGAAATTTCTCCTCGCCTTGGATGATGCTTGGGATGATGGCATGATCTCTAGTTGGCATTAATCGCTTGTCTGCTGAGGAGTGGATTAAAAGGAAGTAAAATCCTTTTAACTACCGTGACGTAGAAGGTTGCCGAAAAGGCTGCAGTGGCTTTGGGAGGATTAGTAAAGAAGCCAATGAGATTAGAGCCCTTACATAGTGATGACTTCTTATCACTTTTCAATCGATATGCATTCACTGGAGTAATTCCTCGTGATTATAGAAAGCTGAAATCCCTTGGTGAGAAAATAGCAGGAAGGCTTGGAGGCTTGCCGCTGGCTGCCAAGACGATTGGGGCGTTGTTGCGTTCTAACTTGGATGAGAGTTATTGGAATAATATTTTGGAATCTACTCATATATCAGACGATGTGATGCCGGTTCTGATGTTGAGCTATCGTTATTTACCGACGCACCTAAGACCTTGTTTTGCATTTTGCAGCATCTTCTCTCAGGATCATGAGTTTATCAAAGCTGATCTAGTCTTGAGGTGGATGGCGCTCGGCTTCATTCAACAACCTCCTCAGAATCTGGGAGAAACACTAGAGGATATAGGAAGCCGCTACTTTGATGAGTTAGCTAAACTATCATTCTTTGAACGTGGTAGATTTGACTTGAATCCTGTGACTGAAAGATTTGAAGAAATGTACATCATGCATGATCTTTTGCATGATCTGGCATGCAAAGTATCTCATGATGAATGCTTTAGATTTGTCAGAGATATGTCCATCAATCAGATCCCAAAGACAGTACGCCATTTGTACTTTGAAACTAATGATATTGGTCTTCTTAAAGATATGGACAGATGGAAGAACCTACGCACTCTTGTTTTAAGCTTTAAAGGATACAAGGATGAGCATGATGTGGCTTTCGAACAAGTGCTTGAATCATTAGAAAGCATTCGGGTGTTGAGCATCACTGTTGAAGGAATGGAAGTACTGCCGGATGCATTGGGTAAATTGAGGCATCTCAGATATCTGTCAATTGGTCATTGTATTACTCGGCTGTCTTGTTCAATCTGCAAGCTTTACCACTTGCAGGTACTTGCTTGCAAAAGGGGGAATGCTCCTTCAGTTCTAGCCTTGCATAACCTTATTAACTTGAGACTCCTGCTGCCATGGCATGCTCCTCACGTAAAGATCAATGGGATCGAGACTCTCACTTCGCTTCAAAGGTTATCTTTCGATTCCGGTGCTTATAAACTTAGTGAACCGGGACCGAGAGCTTCAGAACTTATCATCGCCGACCTAAAATGACCAATACATGAGGAGGTCACTTTGCTCTATGGTAAAAGGAGGCTCCCAGTTAGAGTTGAGTTGGTCGATGAGATAGCGCGGGAGGAGTATGAAAAGGTGCTCGATCGCCTTCATCCACCTGACAGTCTCAAGCAACTCAGAATTACAAGATACCAAGGTGGGAGGTTTCCGCATTGGATGGAAAAGGAATCATTAAAAAATCTAGAGGAGATTGTTCTTTACGACAACACAGCATGGGAGCACCTCCCTTCTCTCGGGCAGCTTCCATATCTCAATAAGTTGAGACTGAGGTCACTAACAGCAATCAAGCAGATTGGTTTTGAAGGTGGATTTCAGCAACTGAAGGTTTTGAAAATCAAGGATTGTGGGAAGTTGGAAGAGTGGTCCGGATTAGAAGCTGCAGAGACGGCACCATCCTGCTGGCCTCTCCTTGAAGACCTCATAATTGTGGAGTGTCCCAAACTGAAGGCATTGCCCCCTCTGCCCCTCGGTCTTAAAAGGTTGGATTTACTCAATGTGGGGTTGTCTGATTCTCCAACATTCTGTCTGACTACTCCATCCTCATCCTCTCCTTCCCTCTATCAAATGGAAATTAATGTATGTGAAAATCTAACATCTGTTGCTGACTTGTTGCGACACCGTCTCACCTCTCTCGAGGAGTTGGAGATTAGTCATTGCAAAGCTCTTGTGGATTTGCATGCAGAGGAAGGCTTTCAGCATCTGCACTCCATTAAACATCTACGCGTTGAAGATTGCCCAAAGCTGAAGATGGCTACAGATGCAGTCGCCCCAATTGATTGTTTCCCTTTCTCATCGCTCAAAAGGCTAATTTTGTTACATTGCGGAGAGCTAGACAGGCTCTTCCAGGCATTGGTAATGCAAGGTGCCCTTACTTCTCTTTCATACCTTGGATTGCGTGGCTCTAACCACATAACCTCTCCCTCTGAAGAGGCGTGTAGAAGATTAACCTCCCTAACAGGTTTGCGATTGGAGGAGTCGGGAGAGCTGACGTCAGTTGAGGGTCTAAAGGCTCTTTCCCACCTTCATTTTCTATGTATTAAGGGGTGTCCCAAGCTTGTGCAAGCAGCAGCAGCAGCATCTTCAGCGTCAAATAAGGGGAAAGAGGAGGAGGAGGAGTTCACATTAACAGTCGACAAGCTTGAGATCGATGACCCCTTGCTGCTCCACATTGAGCCATTGAGAAAACTCACATCTGTCAGAGATCTGTGGGTAGAAGATTGTAGGAATGTGGAGTGTGAGGGAGACGTCAACTCATGGTTGCTGCAAAACAAAACTTCACTGCAATGTATCAGTCTGGAAAAATATACTGCAAAGTTCCTGCCTTGTAGCCTCCAAGCTCTCTCTTCCCTGCAGAGTTTATCTATTTATGAAGCTTATGAGCTCCAATCGCTCTCGCAGATGCCTTCGTCTCTGCAAACGCTTCAGATATGGGGCTGCAGCGAGATGTTGAAGGAGCGGTGCCTGGAGGACGAAGGTGCTGATTGGCCCAACATTAAACACATCCCTCACGTTGATTATTGATGGAATTTGATAATTACACTAACAGTGCGCAGGATTCATGCACTCGCGTGTTTTAGACATTTATTTTGGGATTGAGGATGAAGTTTGATGTTATGCCCCTGAAACTTGTTCGTGGTTTTTTAACTGTATTTAGCTTCAAATTATGTTGCTTTTTATGAAATTCAAGTTCTCTTGTATGTGGTTTCTTCTGCTGCTTGAAATGGGAAACAATACTTGTTGTTTGGTGTTTTGGGTAAAATTCATCTTTTTAGCTCTTTTATTTTTTTAAAAATGGTTCCTGATGTGACGAGCACTTGCTAGGGTTTTATTTATTTCTGTACCTGTTGTTACTCAATAAAATGTCTGACTCTAATTTTATGTCTGCTCTTAAATCATGAATTCTATTTATCAAACTTATAGGTTCGTATATGCTAAGCCACAAGTATTCAGTTTGGGCTATAACCTTGTATCTTTGGTTTGAGGTTAACGAATTTTCTTATGCATATCTCACAACGAATTTTCTTATACATTTTCATGCTGCTCTACATTTCTTACATAGACTTCTCAGAGGAAGGCAGGTTCTCTTTTAGTCGGGCTGTAATTTGATTTTGCATCTGTAATTGGAACAAATATGTAGGTATTTATATCTTTATTAGTTGATAACACAACCACAATATTGTCAGTGAGAAGATGGCAGTTCTTAGTTTAAACTCACTGCATGGGCTCAAGGTGATGATATGCTATCTTTACTTGAATTTGTCTTTCGATTTACTAGCAGTTCCGGGACAGAATGGAAAAGTACCATGTTGCTTATAGTTTTAAACTGGAGAATTTTTAAAGAGCCCTAAATAATTAGCAAAACCCACCGCTTTATATTATTTATTAGGTCGACTGGCCAACGTGCCAAAGAGGTGGTTTTGCAAAAAATCGGTTAAACGCACGGGACTAGTAGTCCCACGATTTAATGCTTAATGCACTAATTCAAGGTTAGAGAAACGACGGACTACTGCTAGTCCCGTACATTAAACAAACACTGATTTGAAATCATGACTACTAGTCCTCAGATTTGTCGCTATAAAGCCCACAAACTGCGCCCAAAATTGGGAGCATGCCTCCTCCTCTCTCTCACTTTCCTCTTCCAAAATCTACCTCCCCAAACCCATTTTACTCCACTCTCCCAATCTCTCCTAAATAACCCTAACCCCATTCCCTCTATTCTCCCAAATCACTTATTTCTCTCAAATTTCTCTCCTAATTCTCAACAAACTCATTCTCTCCAAACTAGTTCTCTCCCCTATTATCTTCCCAGTTCGACGGCCCATCCTCTCCACTGACACTATTTCAGATTTTCATCAAGGTATAAACTTCTTAACATTGATAATTTTTTCTTTATTAATTAGTTAAAATTGTAGTTTAGAAATAACTGATATTTAGAATAATTTTTTAATTATGATAAACAATTAGATTTGATTAAATTTTAATAGATTAAAATTTGTGGGATTAAAATTTGATAAATAACTTGAATAACTTGCATATGATAAATGTTAATATTTCGCACGAATGGCTAATGGAATACCGGTTATTTGCTTATTCAATGGTAAACCGAGTGTTGGAATGAATAATATGCCTATATATGAGGGAGGATCTAGAAAAATGTTCATGTTATCTAGAAATTGCAACTTCGATGGAATGATGGAGCAAATATACGAGTTACTAAATTTAATCGGGAGTATGCCACAAGGTCTTTTATAATTGTCCGATAAATGAAAAAGAACAATTGTCGTAGAGATCAATGATCAAGAACTCAGTGACATGATACAACTTGTGGAAAACCAAATCTCAATCGAAGTTGTTCATTGAAAATATTCCAATATCTGTGTTGCCCAAGTTTCATATGCTCCCGAGAGTTCACCTAATGCTTGACTTAGAAAATAACTCGACGTAATTCATTTCATCTCCGCGTCTTACACTTAGAAAATGATTCGTGCAATGTCAAGGACGGTTCCACAATACGGCCATGGTTCGCTTAATTTTACCGGCTGGTTCTATTGTACAAGAGGATGAGGATGCGATGTATGTGCATGATGATAATGAAGATGCCCATGAGGAGGAACGCCTGATAGTATGCAATGTGCAATTGGAGGAACCGAGGAGGACACCATTGGATGGATGAATATGTGTAAACAACGATTATGTTGAGTCCAAGAACCGCTACGTAAGAGTTTCAAAATGAGGAGTGGATAAATGCCTCACAAGCCGGAGTTCTGAGCTTGACAAATCACCGAACGAGCCGAGGACTTCACTTTCAAAAAAGGAGATCTTTTCGAGAATAAGGAAGCTTTGGTTTTCGCTATACGCGGAATGGTCAATCAAGAATTGGGCCAAATTCGCTCTGAAAACCAATACAACCAACTACCATGTAAGGTGCTACTCCACCAGAAAGCTCAAGGAGAGTATGCAAGTGCTCAAGACGAGAAATTCAAAGTGTCCATGGAAGCTTAATGCGCTATTAGGAAAAATCTAATGGGCAATTTGTGATCTCTAGTTATTGGGACTTCATACTTGTTGCAATCCGATTGTCAATGGCAATCATGAGGTAGCAACTTCATCTTATATATTGAAGCTAATTATGCCCGGTTAGGCAGAACTTGATCTTACTCCGTGACGATAATTACAAGGGTATATGATATGAAAAAATAACTATATCCAAATATAAAGCATATGATGCACCGGAGGAAGGCATTGACTAGAATCTTTGGAGATTGGGAGAAATCTTACTTAATTACTCCGCAATATCTTGAAGCAATTAAGAGGAAAATCCGGCACCAATATGAAATATTGTCTAAAGCGATCGCTCGAGTGGAGAGGTTCATGCGAGTATTTTGGGCATTTGGACCCGCTATCAAAGGGTTCTCTTTTGTCGCCCGCTTTGAGCATTGATGGCACGATTTATACGCGAAATATAAAGGAGTGCTCTTTATTGCACCGTGTAGACGCAAATGGTGGGCTATTTCCATTGGCTTTCGTGAGTTGTGGAGGTGGAGGATACATCATGGAAGTTGTTCTTTCAATGTATTTACGATTCATCCCTACTTTTCAAAGTCCTACAATTACTTTTATTTCCGACGGATGAAAGGAATTCCACAGCCTTGCACGAGGTTTTGAGCACCACATCATCACCGATATTGCGAGGCATATCGTAGACAATTTTAAGAAGAAACACGGAGAGGTCAATTTACAAAATCTATTGTGGCAAATTGTATTACACACCGATATATGAGCATTGTAGGGAGAAAATAAAATCCCTATCGCTTGAAGCACAATCGGTAGTAGCTCTACTCACTCAAGTAGTAGTCGACTAATCTAGGCAGATTCAATACGGGTTTGGTTTTAAACCCGTTCGCTTAGAGTTTATATATAACCCTAAACCCATTAATTAGGGAGTATTTGAGCACGCTTTTGAGCACTTTGTGAGGGTATTGTGCATCTTTTGGGAGGAGATCTTGTGAGAGATTTAAGAGGTTTGTTTTAGGATTTCTTGGTGAGAACTTGTAATCCTAATTTGTATCTCTCTTTTCTATTAGTAAAATCCTCCTGCCCCGTGGACGTAGGCAACTTGCCAACCACGAAATCTCGTCTTTACCGCTTTTCGTGATATTTGCGATTGTTTGTGTGGTGGTTTTCTCGGCTCGCTGTCCGGCCCCAACAATGGTATCGAGCTGTTATTCAGATTGGAAGTGGTGTAGCTCGGTTTGAGGTGGTGCTCGAATTTTCTCGAGAGAAGCGGGTTTATTAATACAAACGAGAATGACGCCTACCAAGAATCGGTCAAAGTGGGAAAATTCGAGATTGAAAAGTTCAATGGGAAGAATGATTTTTCCTATTGGAGGATGCAGATGAAAAACTTACTGATTTCGCAAAAATTGCACAAGGCTTTGGCTGGAAAAGAGAAGAAGCACAAGGATATGTCTGATGAGGATTGGGAGGAGCCGATCTCGAAGCACGCCGATTATCCTATGCCTTGAAAGGGATGTAGCTTTGGTAGAGGGAGAGGAAACGGCCAAGGGCGTGTGGTCGGTTAGAAAGTACCTTCATGACGAAGAGTCTAACGAACCGGATCTATTTAAAATCCAAATTGTATACTTGCAAGATGGAGGAGGGCTCATCAATCCGGGAATACATCAACAAGTTTGATAGGATCATATCAGACTTGAAAGACATAGATGTGAAAGTTGTAGATGAGGATCAAGCGCTTCTACTACTTCTCTCTCTGCCGAAGTCTTATGAGAACCTGGTGCAAACACCGATGCTTGTAGGAGACAATTTGAAGATGGATGAGACTAGAACGGCACTTCTAGCGGATGACCGGAAGATTGCAACCTGAATGATGACTAGGTGGTAATAAAGAACAAGCGAGGATTGTTTGCTAGAGGAAGGAGCAATGAGTGAGGAAAAGGCAAGGAGGAAAGTCTAGATCTAAATCGAGACCTCTTGCGGGAAAATCGTGTTTCAAATGCGGTGAAGTTGGGCATTTCAAGGTCGGTCAAATAAGAGTAGGTGGAAAGAAGAACAACAACAACAAGGCCGAGAGAAGAGAGCAAGGAAGAGGCGAGCTACGTTTGAGGAAGGGAGGCGATAAGGAGTGCTATGTCGTCCGCGGGTGGCGAGGATATCTCGAAGTGGATACTTGATTCCGTTTGCTCTTACCACATGTGTCCAAATAGGAAGTGGTTTACTACCTACAGGCATTGATGGTGGAACCGTATTGATGGGGAACAACCATGCTTGTAAAGCGGTGGGGCTAGGTAATATCAAAATCAAGATGCATGATGGAGTGGTTCGAACCTTGTGGATGTGAGACATGTTCCCGACTTGCGGAAGAATCTTATCTCGGTTGGTGCATTGGACTCGGCGGTTGCAAAATTATTCTGGAGAACGGAGTGAAGAAGGTTGTTGGGGTTCCCTTGTAGTGATGAAGGGTGTTCGTCACGGTAATTTATATACTCTCGAATGCAGCGGTGGCGGAGATCAGCGGTTGGAAGCTGAAGGAAGTGGTGGAGACCCATGTGAGCACACACGGTTATGGCATAAGCGTCTTGGGCATATGTAAGAAAGGTCTAGTTACGCTTGGTAAAGAGTCTGGCGAAGAATGAAAGGAACCTAGCATGGATTTTGAGGATTGTGTGTATGGAAAGTCACACGAGGTTCGGTTCGAGAAGCAAGTCAGCGAGAGGGATACTAGATTATGTGCACACGGATGTTTGGGGTCGCTCGGACCACTTCAAGGGTGGTTCCATATATTATGTCTCGTTCATAGATGACTATTCGAGGTATGCTTGGATTTACTTCGAAGCATAAGAATGAGGTGTTCGAGACATTCAAGAAGTGGAGAGCAATGGTTGAGAACAAGCGGAAAGAAATTGAAGACACTAAGATCGATAGCAGTGCAAGTATCTGGATGGTGCTTTCAAGGAGTTACGTGATCAGGAGAATTGTTCGACCTTTGGACGTCAGTCAACACCCGCCGGATGGGGTCACGAGAGCTGAACCGAACATTGCGGAGAAAGCAATGAGTATCGATCATCTGTTGGATTGACGCGAATGGTGGGAAGCGGTGGCTCTGACTTGTTACATTGTGAACCGTTCACCACATTCGACATTGGATGGTGATACACCCTATAGGGTGTGGTGGGAGCATCACAGATTATGATAGGCTCGAAATTTTCGGATGTCCGCCTACTATCCGCGTCAACGAGGAAAGCTTAGCGGGGCAAGCAATATTCTTGGGATATCACGAGGAAAGGAAAGGCTATCGCCTTTGGTGTACGGAAGATTGAAGTTCGTGATCAGGGATGTTACCTTTGATGAGAAATCCATGATTGCTAGAGCGTCCAAGGATGATGGTGTTAGGGCCGATGAGGCTTCTAAGTCTCGGGTTATTGAAAAAACCTAAAGACCAACCAGGTTCTAGTCGGTGTTCAAGTGGGAAGTCGGTAGATGATGAGCTTGGCGGGGAGGAGGTTCAGCGAGGAGAATGCACGGCACTACAACAACGGCGGCTAGAGGATAGTTTGGCTTCCACTAGGCCATGCGAGCATACAGCAGTACAGTGAGAGTGCTGATCAACCTGAAGCACTATGGGCGAGTTAATTTGGTTGAATACACTCTCGGTGGAGGAGGAGCGAACGGTCTCCTTCAAGGAAACTATTCGGACAAGGATAGTGAGAGTTGGTTGGTGCTGATGGAGGAAGAGATGGAATCTCTTGGAAGAACAAACATGGGAGGTGGTCCCATTGCAGTAGGAAGAAAAGCTATTGGTTGTAAGTGGGTGTATAAAAGAAAAGAAGATCTTTGAGCTGGTGGTACAAGGTACAAGGCAAGGCTAGTGGCTAAGGGTTTGCACAAAGAGAGGGTGTGGATTACAATGAGATATTTTCTCCGGTGGTGAAACATACTTCTATTCGGTGCTATTGAGTATTGTTGCTCATGGTGATCTTGGTAGAACAACTCGATGTTAAACCGGCCTTCTTGCAGGAGACTTGAATGAAGAGATCTACATGCATCAACCGAGGGCTACAAGGTTGAGGACAAGGAGCATCATGTGTGTCGTTTGAAGAAGTCAGCGTATGGATTGAAATAATCTCCTACGGATGGTACAAGCGATTTGACTCCTTCATCTGAAGCATGGGTTTTCGGCGACTATGATTGTTGCGTTTACATCCGAAAGCCGTGGAGGTAATTATATCTATCTCCTTTTGTATGTGGATGACATGCTTATTGCTTCTAAGAGCGGGTGGAGATAGATAGAAAATCTCAACTTGGTGAAGAGTTTGAGATGAAGGACATGGGCTACTAGGAAAATACGGGTATGGAAATTAGAAGAGAGCCGAACCATTGATTCTTGAGTCGGAAGGGGCTACATGGCGGGTGTCGCGAGGTTCGGGATGCAAAGTGCTAAGTCCGTGGTGACTCCATTGGCTCCACACTTTAGGCTTTCGGTAATCAATCTCCACTACTGTGGAAGAGAAGGCACACATGGGCGTGTTCCTATGCTAGTGCAGTTGGCGACTTAATATACGCAATGGTGTGTACGCCGAGATATTTCCGAGTGATGGGGTTAATGGTGATGATTCATGGCGAATCCGGGAAAGGTGCAGGAAGCAATGAAGTGGGTCTGAGGTACTTAAAGGGTACCGTTGATCTGGTCTGTGTTTTGGTGGAGAAACATGTCGATTGATGGGTTTGTGGACTCACGATTATGCGGCGATCTAGATAGCGGTGATCTACTACTGGTTATGTATTCAAGATACATGGGGCTCGGTTAGTTGGCGTCGATGTTGCAGAGCTCTGATGGCTTTCTGATAGGTACATGGCCATGACGGAGAGTGAAGGAAGCATTGTGGTTGTGGGGTCTTCTAGATGATTTGGGGATTGACGGAGAAGCGTGAACTTGTGGTGCGGCGATCGAGTGCAATTTACTTGGCGAAGAATCAAGTTCATCTTGCTCATTACCAAGCATATCGATGTCGGGTATCATTTCGTCGAGATGTCATAGAGGAAGGCGATATTTCTCTCATGAAGGTACACGAATGAGAATCCCTGAACATGTTAACTAAGGTGGTCAGGTAGCAAGTTTAAGCATTGCTTGGACTTGCTTCATATCAACCGTGTTGATATGCCCAGGAGCATGGCCCTTGGTGATGATGGGTGAGGTGGAGATGATTTGCGAGAACTACGATTAGCTTGATCCGGTGGAAGTGCGTAGGCGGTCAGCGGTATAGTGGCGTATTTGGATTGGCTGGTTTGGTGATGGAGATCTCTCTAGATATGTTGGCGGTGTTCTTAAATTGTTAGTCCAAAATTTGAGGTTTATCAAATAATGTACGGGTGGAGAATTGTAGAATATGCACAAAACATGCACAGGCGGTTTTAGGGCTTAGTAGTGTACTGAAGTAGTAGTCGACTACCTTCTGAACGACAGAGAGATGGTTTTCATTTGGAACCTTAGTAGTCGACTACTGAGTTAGTAGTCGACTATCTGCGATCGGCGAAAGGTGTTGCTGTTTTGGGCCTTAGTAGTCGACTACTCGAGTAGTAGTCGACTAATGCTGGCGGATTCGAATCTGGTTTGGTTTTAAACCCGGTTCGTTTAGAGTTTATATATAACCCTAAACCTGATTAATTAGGGAGTATTTGAGCACGTTTTGAGCAGCCTTTGTGAGGGTATTGTGCATCTTTTGGGAGGAGATCTTGTGAGAGATTTAAGAGATTTGTTTTTAGGGTTTCTTGGTGAGAACTTGTAATCCTAATTTGTATTCTCTCTTTTCTATTAGTAAAATCCCCCCTCCTTGCCCCGTGGACGTAGGCAACTTGCCGAACCACGTAAATCTCGTGTCTTTACTGTTTTGCTGTGTATTTGCGATTGTTTGTGTGGTGGTTTCTCTCGGCTCCGCTGTCCGCGCTCCCAACATGACCCATGCTCCAAACTCCACTCTGGGGGGGGGCGCTAGGAAGTATACTTAGGGAGAAGAACTCTCTGAAAGCGAGCGTAGCACTTGCAAGCAAAATGACCCATGCTCCAAACTCCACTCTGGAGCTCTCATCGCTAGCTTTGCAGCACAAGGCCTTGACATAGTAGACCTTGTAGATCTATCAGGTACTGATAACCCACTTTTTTAATTTATTTGTAAAATGATGACTAATTATATGTCGCAAATAGCAACCCCACCCACCCAGCGGCCTTGAGTATTGCTATTTTGCACCTCTATATTTCATTGTTCTGAGATAGACTTCACAGGTTAAATTTTTTGTGTGACTTTTTTTTCTGGAGACGGACTCACTAATTTTAGGCAGGGACAATATTTGCCAAAATTTCACCACCGGTAAAAGAGTCATAGGAATTGAACCCAGGCGCAACAAAACTATAGGGGTAGTGAAGTGCAAAACAAGGATTCTACAGAGCGTCTGTGCAACTAACTCATATGTATCAGCTAATTTAAGGTTAAACTATGTTCTGATCTTAATTGTTGGGGAGGGTGCATACCTGCCTAGGAACCATAAGGGCCTTAAACATAAAATGGGAATCAATTTAAAGCAGAAGTTTAAGCAACAATCTTTCCTTTCATTTGTGAGTATATCTCAATCATCCATGGAAAATCATGGATTCCTGGACGATTGAGAAGGGCAGAAAATTTAGAGAATTACCCATCGACAATCATAAGCAAAACAACATCCATAAGATTTTCCCACCATCTGGATCACAGCTTATGGTCCGATGCAAATAAGGCCTCATGGGGACAAGAACCAAATTAACCCAAAGATTAAAGCGATTAGACATTGACTATCAAATTTTCTATTTAATGTTTACATTGTCGGCCTATACTCATACATGCGTACCAACGCTTGTTGACTGCAGGGAGTCATATCATCGGATGATCATGGTGTGCAAGCTTCAAAGGGAGACTTTACGGTCATCTAGCATACAGAGGACCTCCATTCTCCTTTAAAGAGAGAAGCCATACATTTTGAAGATCTTTGCAGTGCAATTTGCCCAACAAATGGGAGAGACAATGCTATCTTAATTTGCTGAGAGGCCTCGACTTGCTTTAGAGTGATGAAGCACAGGTTTCTGAGAGTGTAGAGGAGAATCTTATAGAGTTAGTATGGGCTTATTCTTTGGATCAAGAGCTTTTCTTAGGGGACTTTGCTAAATCTATGATAAAAATGGGAAAGATTAATGTGCTTAGTGGAAGTGAGGGCCAAATCTGAGAGAATTGTCAATATTTGAATGTTTAGATGGAGAGTTAATGAACAAGATGAAAGTTTATTTGCTTGTTTATGATTCTTTTAGAATGGCATAATGCTTGTATTGCACTGTTGAAATTTTGAAAAATGTTGTATATTTTATCGATAGGATTTTTCTCTTAACCATATTGCTTTGAGTTTGTTTTTATTTGTGTTTGTTCTTGTACTTTGATCTGTTATGGCTTGTTTGGCAAATGGAATTGGAGTTAAATGAGACCAAGAAATTGATTTTGAGCAGAATCTCAAGGAGAAAAAGGAAAAATTCTTAGGTGCTCATTGAGTACATCATATGTATGAGAGATTAAGGACATCATATGCATGAGAGATTAATCGGATGCTCACATAAGCCCAGGATATACTTGTAAAGAAAAACCTTTATCAAGTTATCATTTAAGATTCATATGAAAATTTATCTCAACTACATCAAGAAATTATTTAAATCTGTAATTGGAACTGCTAATATCATTTAGGAGTTGGATCATCTAAATTCCTGTAGGTTAGCTAAATTTCATCAACATCTACCGCTGAGATGTAACTGGAATTATATTTTTTTAAAGAATAATTGGCACGGTGCTTGTTTTACGCCTAGCATTTCTTAAAGCTTTTAGGCTCTATAATATCGTCCCATTAATCAAGCATTATTATTTAAACTATTATATATACTTGCTTCAGTTTTAGACAAGCAATTAGATCAAGATGGTTCAAATGCTTTCAAACACACTACTCAACTAGAAAGCATGAATAACATGTAATGGTCCAAAAGATTAGAACAGTTAAAATGGACTACATCGCCATGTCGTTTTGACTCTTCGATGACATGTACAATATAATCAAACTTCTGAGGAAGTGATAGGAGAATTTTCTCCACCACACAAACATCTTCAATATTCTCTCTATTTCTTGAAGTTGGTTCACACTAAGACTTCGAGTGAAATAGTCATAAACTAATTCACTTTCCTCAATCTCTAGATCTTCAAACTCCTTTCAGAGTATTTAAAGTGGCACATTCTTCACCTTGTTCATTCCATTATTGGAATTTTGAAGTATCTCCCACGCATGTTTTAAGGTCGACACATCTGAGGTCTTCTCAAATGTTGATTCGTCAACTCCTTGATAAATAAAGTAGAGGGTCTTACTATCTTTCTTACGGGACTCTTTGAGCGAGTCTCTATATGCCGCCAATAGCGTACCTTCATCTTGAGGCTTTTCAAAGTCTTTCACCACAATATCCCAACAATCAATTGACTCCAACAGACCCTTCATTTAAATATATATTACTGCAATGACTCTTAGACTTCATAGCAAGATTCAAGCATCCAATAAGATTCATGCATGCTACATTATTAGAGTCCTCAA
Organism: Asparagus setaceus; assembly: GCA_012295165.1. Lineage (NCBI taxonomy): Eukaryota > Viridiplantae > Streptophyta > Magnoliopsida > Asparagales > Asparagaceae > Asparagus > Asparagus setaceus. Next base: position 64,428,486 of record CM022706.1, on the reverse strand, counting down.
ATAACTAGACAGCCTCCCAAATTTCCAAGGTAATTAACCAAGTTACTTTCAACATTATCTGCTCTTTGCTCAATGTCTGCCTTCTTTGCTTATTGATAGTGGCTCAACCAATATATTGATGGGTTTTTGTTAACATATTAAGTGTTTTTGTTTTCAAACCCAAGCTTTCAAACCTCATTTATAATGAATTAACAGTAAATATAAGAAATATAGAAATCATATATTTTTGAGATATTATAAGTGCGACAATATCTATTACTGATGAACAAAAAATATCCGACATGCATTTCTTATCACGTGCTTAGCGACTGGATAAAATGGATCCAAATGTACCAATAAATATGTGATATAAATTTGACAAAAAATCTAAAAGAATCTGGGCGAGGTATCAAGGTAGAATGTGATTCGAACTCTAGGGCATCAAAGTGTTAAAGAAAAATTTTGAGAATATTAAAGTAAAATATGATCAGGACTTTGGTGGACTAAATTGTTAAAAAAATATTTTGAGACATCAAAGTGAAAAAAGAAGGCATTAATTAACGTACCAAAAGTGAAAATAAGTTACCAAATGACCAAAATGTTCTTTTTTCCTTTTTCAATACTAGTCTCTTAGATCTCTAGTATTTTGAAATTAGCAAACAATTGAAATCGTATTAGGTCCACTAATTCTAAAATTATTTTCAAAGAGTAAAAATAAGTGTAAATTACACTAAACCCCCATGAACTTTCAGCCTTTTGCACTAAACCCCAACGAACTTTCAAAAATCACACTAAACTCCAAAAAACTTTTGCAGAAAACCCCCATACTAACACCATTAAGTCTGACTTGGCACATGCAATGCACGTGACTAAAAAAGACCAAAATGCCCTTTAACTTATTAAAAAATTTTATTTATGATCTTTTTCTTATATTCCGCCCTAATCATAAATCTCTCGTTTTTACTTTTTTTCCCCAACTCTCCTCTTAAGATCGGGCCCAGACCCGTTGGTTTCAAAGTCTTTTAATGAAAACTGACTGAACTCCGGCACAGTCCCAATTTCAACGAAGCCCTAGACCAGACTGATTCCCTCAATGCCTTTTGCTCGATAATTTTTTTTCACAGTTGGGAAAAAAAGGTGAAGGGGTTATAAGATTTTCAGTGGGAGGGTCTTTTTTTAAGGTGGGGTATTTTAGTCTACAAAAAAGTAAACTGACACCGTTTGGGGTTTATCTGCAAAAGTCTAAAAGTTCGTGGAGGTTTTCTACCAGTCCAAAAAATTCGTTGCGGTTTAGTGTGATTTTGAAAGTTTGTTGGGGTTTAGTGCAAAAGTCTGAATGTTCATGGGGGTTTAGTGTAATTTACCGTAAGACACAATTATTCTTTCAGACAAAGTTCTACTTTTCGATGAGATGTTAGTATAGATCCAACTTTATCGAAGAAGAGTTTTCAAGAAGAAGCCTTTCAAGTCTCAATGGAATGCCTAAATAAGTAATGTGTAAATTGCACTTAAATGATCCAAAGTTTCACTTTTTTATTTGTATGACATACTTGTGAAGCGTATCACTTAAATGATCCAAAGTTTTTTTTTTGTTAAAAATAGTGACATTATTAATATTTTAAATGTTATGACCGTAATACCCCTTTATTTCTCTAACTTCGCCCTCATTAAAATTCTTATCAAGCGATAAAAGAACCCCAATTCTTATATCTTCTTAAAATTATTAGCCAAGTGAGGAGAGCAAATTGCAATCAACAAAGGCTGAAAGAAGGAAATCTTGAAATTTAGGTACTTTGGGCTTGGGTTTCATATTCTTTAGGGTAAAACTGTTTTCACTTTAGTTACATGTTGGATATGTACAGGTTTAGCTGCGTTTTAGGATTTTTAGGTATTTGTTGTTGGTTGTTGTGTGAATGTGTTTGATTATGGACGACATTGTTGTTGATTATAATTTTTTCAAGTGGAGAGTGCGGATTTGCTATGCTTTAGAATTTTGTGGTAAAATGCAACATTTTCTTGATTCTTGGGGTTTTGCCTGTTGCTTGTGTTTTTAATAGATGTTCAGTATTTTAAATTGTTTTTACACAAATATACAGAATATTATCGGGACTGATATTGGATGATTAAAATTTTCTTAATGTGGGGATGAATGTGTACTTTAAAGTTACTTTTTATCATGATGGTAGTTCTATGAAGCAGCCAAGGGTAAAATATGTCGGGGGAGAAGGATTTTTTTTTTACTTGTGAATACTTAGAAGAGCTTGTCAGGAAGATGGGGTACACAAGTGTAATTAGATTATTTGTTAAAGACCCCCTTAATATAGTGGATAGAGATTTAAGTATATTTTTCCATCTACAAACCTTTTCCTATTTAACTTACGCACCGGGCGGGGTAGTGATGTGGCGAAGCACATGGATAACTATGTTGAGCACATCCATGAGAAGCTTGATTCACTCAAGAGGGGTCACCACAAACGCCAGATGGGATTGAGGGTGATAATAATGATGATTACGGACGTGAAGAAGGTATGAATATCAACATTGATGATTCAATTTCAAGATTACATATTGATTCTGAAATTGATGACAGTGATGAGTTGTACAGTAGTATATGTCCAAGTGATGATGAGGTCACAGAAAAAACACAATGGCACCAATTTAGAGAGGATAGGGATGTGAGTGATCCCAAGTTTGAATCTAGTATGTAGTTTACCAATCCTAACGAGTTTAGAAGCCTACTAAGATATTATGCTATTAAAGAGAGATTTGATTTTGTGTTTAAACTTAATGCAGGACGTAAGATATCAGTGGCATGAAAGGCAGAAGTTTGTCCATAGAAGTAGTTTGGTTCATGGAATTCTAAAAAATAAATTGTCAGTTAAATCATATACTAGTACCCATACTTGTAGAAGGGATCATGTAAATTCAAAAGCTACATCTAACTAGATAGCAAATTTCTTTTTGGTTAGAATTAAGCGAATCCAATATGGAAGATTTACATTGCATACAATAATGGAGATTGATTTGAACCTCAAATTGAAAAAGATTAAGGTGTATAGGGCAAGGAAGAGGATTTTGGATATCATTCGGAAAGTTATGAGAACAGGTTAAAAGCTATGGGATTATTCAAACATCTCTTCTTAAGAAAATCCTAATATGGTGAGAACTACAAGAACAAATATAAGCGAGTCTAATACCTTCTTTGGATTCTTTTTAGCATTTCGGGCTGATTAGTGGTTTTAAGAAAGGATGTAGGTGGTTGGTTTAGAATGATGTCTATTGAGGGGTATTGCTTAGTGCGGTTATAAAAGATGGGAATAATCAAATGTTTCTAATAGGCGTGCGATGATGCAAAGTGAATGTGAGTAAACATGGACTTGGTTAGTTGAGAATTTATTAGAGGCAATTGGTGAACAAAATCAACATAGATGTGTTTATATAAGTGACAGGCAAAAGACATAATATATTACATGTTCCTTTTATTATTTTCGTTCATAAACATGCCATTTGGATATCTTTTTCTTATCACTAACAATATTTACTTTGTTTTATTGTTAATTTCAGGTGAAATATAAGCATCGACTTTTTTGTGATGCGCTTTGGCGAAGGAATCGAACCAAAGCGTGAGGGAGCGGCGTGGGCTTTAGCGTGGCCTCAAACTTAGCCATAAGCATCCACGACTTAGAAGGCCCTATGGCAGTCTTCATCATCACATTAAATAAACATCTTGATGAAATAAAAGCATGCTCCGTTATTACTTTGAGACTTTAAATGGGTGTCGTGGGCCCATGTGAATTATGAAGGAGTGCTGTTGTGGGTGTTTAAAAATGCGTGCATGCTCCGTTATTATTTTTTCTAACAACTTGCATTGTTGAAGTGCTCCTTGGAGATGGGTGTAATGGTGGAGCCCATATGAGCTGGTAAGGGATGCTTTTGTGGATTTTCAGAATGGGTGCATGTAGTGGGTTGTGCGGAGAAAAGAGGGGGTTAATCTGGAGATTAACGTGATGCGGTCGGTTCGGCCCACACCGATATATAAATAGCAAACCCCGATCCGAACCGATACCAATATAGAATCGATCCGAACCATTGAAGATCGGCCGGTTCGGTCAGTTTACTCGGTTCAAACCGTTTTTTGCTCAGCCCAAGAAATCAATATCGAGGCTTTTGCATTTGATGCTCCGACATAGGCTTTAGGACGCCATCCTTCACATCAACCTCCATCACAAGCTGTAAAGGAGATTCCCTCACATGTTGAGCTGGGACCTCCAACACAATTTCACATGGTTAGAAACCAATTCATACTAATGAACAACTAATTTTCACATGGTTAATTGACTTCTTTTTATTGACAGCAAATTAGAGTATCATATGTATATGTTGGAAACATATAACTTTTTCTAACTAAAGGATTACGGTCCGACCTTAGAGCTGGATTAAAACTTGCAGACAAATCTAACATTTTATTGAAAACAATTTCTGAGATAATAAAGGAGAGAATGGACCCCTTGTCTAACTCTTCTCCTAGGCAAAATCTTCCTCTTAACATACCAAAATAAAAGATACAGCCCCTTTTAGACAAGTTACACCTCAATTTATCCACTTATCACTCAAGTCTTTTAACCCTCAACACATCCCGAAAACATCCCGAAAGAAACTCATTCTAGCGTGTCATATGCTTTTGTAAAATCAATCTTTAAAATTAAAAAAAAAAAAAACCTCTAACTTTCTTATTTTGTGAACAATCAGAAATCACCTCGTTTTGCAGCTGCTACCTCCAAGAAATATCTTCTTTTATGAATCCAGAATAGACGAGATCAATCAATAAATATAATTTGATATTAAGTAAAACCTTTATGATTATCTGATAGCTACATTCTACAAATTTACTGGTCTCTGATTATTATTTGTCTGAGCCTCTGTTTTCTAGGGAAAAAGCAACACATAAGCATAATTCAGCATATTGCACTCCAATATGCCTTCATAAAATTTATCAAACGATTCATACACCTATGCTGGTGGAATATTCCAATTTTTGAAACAATTATGCTGAAAATCTTTCTGGTCCTAGTGACTTCTCTAGTCAAGTGAAGTTTTTTTCAATTTATGTGTAACTTTTGTTGGGATTATCTGAGCGTTCCATAATTTTCGGTTGCCTCCAACAAATCAAATTCAAATGATAATATTATAAAACTAATACTGTGAAAATTATTTTCGCTTCCCAATTAGTTGTGAAGCTACTGCAGTTACTATAGTAATCGACTCTTTTTTATTTGTTGCAAACTAATTATTACTAATTATTATAATCATTCAGGAGCATATTAACTCATACAAATTACTCTTTGAGATCACACAACTTGCACATCGTCCAGCCTATGGCCCTCTAATCCTGGAAAATCGGTATCTAATAAGTAATATTAAAATTTAAACTCTTGGCCCATTAATTCTTGAAAATGGATATGTAATAAGTAATATTAAAATCTAAAGCCGTTCACTTTTGGCCTTTTGGGTCCTGAATCAAGCTAATTAATCCATTTGAAGCCCCTCTTAAGACATCAAGTTTATCCAGTTCTCAAATCATCATACTTTCCTTTAAAAGTGGTAGTTTGGGAAAAACTTTTCTTGGACAATATTTGTCATTGAACCCTTTAAATATAATAGAACCCTTAACTTTTCTAATATCACATTATAATTCTATCCTAATTAATAGAACCCTTTAAATATATTTGTAATACATTACTCGATTTTATCCTAAATAATGGAAATATCTTTAATAAATTCTAAAAATCCAAAAGTTATAACCAATGTTCTTATAAATCTAAAAATTATGCAAAGACCTCTAAATTAGAAAATTACAAACAACCCCTTAGAAATAAATTTTTTAAGATTGTCCATAGAAGTAGTTTGGTTCATGGAATTCTTAATAATAAAAAATTCAGTTAAATCATATACTAGTACCCACACTTGTAGAAGGGTTCTTGTAAATTCAAAAGCTACATCTAACTAGCTAGCAAATTTCTTTTTGGTTAGAATTAAACAGAATCCAATATGGAAAATTTACACATTGCATACAATAATGGAGATTGATTTGAACCACAAATTGAAAAAGATTAAGGTGTACAGGGGCAAGGAAGAGGGCTTTGGATATCATTTAGGAACAGTTAAAACCTATGAGATTATTCAAACATGCTCTTCCTAAGAAATCCTAATAGTTATATTAGAGTGAGAACTATAAGAACAAATATAAGCGGAGTCTAATGCCTTCTTTGGATTCTTTTTGGCATTTGAGGCTCAAATTAGTGGTTTTAAGAAAGGATGTAGACCAGTGATTGGTTTAGATTGATGTCCTGTTAGAGGGGTATTGCTTAGTGCAGTTATAAAAGATGAGAATATTCAAATGTTTCCTATAGTGTGGCAATTTGTGCAAAGTGAATGTGAGCAAACATGGACTTGGTTAGTTGAGTATTTACTAGAGGCAATTGGTGAACAAAATCAACATATATGTGTTTATATAAGTGACAGGCAAAAGGCATAATATATTACATGTTCCTTTTATTATTTTGGTTCATAAACATGCCATTTGAATATCTTTTTCTTATCACTAACAATATTTACTTTGTTTTCTTGTTGTTGTGATTCAAGAGTTGCTTGAAACATTCATGAATCGGTACCTAATGTTAGGCACAAATTTTGTCTAAGACACTTATGAGTTAATTTGTTGAGAAATATAAGTATCCTGATTTTAGAAGGCCACTATGGCAGGCCTTCATCATACACATTAAATAAAAATCTTGATGCAATGAAAGCATAAGGAAATTTACTCACATAGGCTTCAAGGACACCATCCTTCACATCAACCTCCATCAGCGTAAAGGAGATTCCCTCATGTGCCACCATGTTTGGGTGAAAGTTGATTCCATTGTAAAATTTGAGAAAATTACACTTTTGGTTCCGATTCAGAAATTTAATAACTCTCACAAACTCGAACAAAAGGCGCTACAAGTGTAGATCTCTTTTTCGTGGGACTTTGCGTCTTGGGGGCAGCGTAATCAGAGTGGACCATGCGGCGATCGTCCAATCGGCGGGGTTTAGTTGATGCGCAAGGAAACAAGAACTTGAAATATCTTGCAAGGTAATATCTACTCTTCTCAAGAATAAGTCAAGGCTTAAACTCGAGGAATCTCCGTGTGGATCGTGTTCTTGAACTCCCGAGCTTGGATTTCGATTGCCCCTTCGATAGCCGACCCCCACTCTAAGTGGGCGTAGGAGGGTATTTATAACCTTTGGGAAGCGTGCCCTCAGAAGAAACAAAGTGTCATAAGTGCTGGACATTTGTAGTTAGGCCTTGGCTGACTTCAGTACCCTGGCGCCCAAGCTACCGCTCCTTTGGCGAGGCGTCACCGGCTACCTATTGTGAGGCGGTATAAACTGCCTCGCCCCATTGCTGGCGTTAATGAATCCCTCCATTTCTTGTAGCGGTTTTCACGCTTTTTGACGCGATTAAATGCTCTGAAATTACGCTGGTAAGGTATCTTGTGATGTAACCGCACATTAAAGTATCTGAGCGTCTCTGCGTTGATAGCGTCAAGTGGGCCCCACCGGCATGATTTAGACCCTTGAGCTCGTTTCAAGTATTACGGTGTCTCGCATTTGGCGAGAACCAAGTAAGTGTCTCGCTAGTCGCGAGACACATCAAGGTGTCTCGCTTCGTGGAGGCACCAACAAGTCTCGCTAGTAGCGAGACACATCAAATGTCTCGCTTCGTGTGAGACCACACTGAATGTCTCGCTAACTTGGCGAGACATAAGCAATGTCTCGCATGGCGAGGCACAAACCGATGTCTCGCCTTTGTGGCGAGACACAATCTTCTCATATGTTGACTTCTTGAGATTAGGCCGGCGTTGTCGCCGATCTTCTCATAATTTAGTCATATTTGAGGTTCTTGACAATTTTGATGCCTCTGAGATACCCCCATCAAGTTTTGGACTCCCTCGTATTTTATCGAAGTGCGAATACTGGATAAGATCTTATGCTTCGTTCAAGCGTTGAACTTTGTAGAAGAGGCCCATGTTTTGCCAGTTTCTTGAACCACAGCTCACTGACGCCGGCCGACCATACTTTGGGATCAATAAGCTTTGCATTTGTATTTGAATGGATTAAAATATCGAAGTCGCATTTTGGACTAATCATCTTCATCTTGAAAATCATCATTTGAGTTGTAATTGAATGTCTTGAGAAACATCACCACTATTGCATTGTTTGTGTTTTCTCTCACAAAACGAACCCTTTGTGGAGTAGACCTCTCATTCATAAAAGAATCGAGAGAAGATTTTGACCATGGTCCTAACTGTAGGAAGGTTTGACCATGATAGAATTTTTTGAGACAATCCTAACCGCCTGAAGGTTTGATTGCTCAATTGAAGTGGACCTCTCGCTCATGGAAGGAATCGAGAGGAGATTTTGGTTATAGTCCTAACTGAAGGTTTGACCAAGTGGGAGGAAAATTTAAAAATGATCCTAATCAGAGGAAGGTTTGATCGGATAGGAGTTTTGGAGACGATCCTAACTATCTGGAAGGTTTGATCGCCAATCAAATGGACCTCTCGCTCATGGAAGGAATCAAGAGGATTTTGACCATGGTCCTAACTGTAGGAAGGTTTGGCTGCATATTTGTCAATCCTAACTGCTTCGAAGGTTTGATCACCAACCGAAGTGGACCTCTCGCTCATGGAAGGAATCGAGAGGATTTTGACCGGGTCCTAACCGTAGGAAGGTTTGACCAGATAGGAATTTTGAGACAATCCTAACTCAGAGGAAGGTTTGATTGCTCAATCAAAGTGGACCTCTCTGCTCATGGAAGGAATCGAGAGGGGATTTTGACCGGCCCTAACCGTAGGAAGGTTTGACCAAGTGGGAGTGAAAATTTAAAAATGATCCTAAGCGTAGGAAGGTTTGATCGGGATAGGAGTTTGGAGACGATCCTAACTATCGGAGGTTTGATCGCTCAATCTGAAATGGACCTCTCGTTCATGGAAGGAATCAAGAAGAATTTTGACCATGGTCCTAGCGTAGGAAGGTTTGACCGGTGATATTTGAGTCAATCCTAAGCGTAGGAAGGTTTGATCGCTCAATCTGAAGTGGACCTCGTTCATGGAAGGAATCGAGAAGGATTTTGATTATGGTCCTAAGCGTAGGAAGGTTTGACCGGCGAATATTGAGACAAACCTAAGCTGCCGGAAGGTTTGATCGCTCAATCTGAAAGTGGACATCTGTTCATGGAAGGAATCGAGGGGATTTTGACCGTGGTCCTAAGCGTAGGAAGTTTGACCAGGGATAGGAATTTTGAGACAATCCTAGCGTAGGAAGGTTTGATCGCTCAATGTGGAGGTGGACCTCTCGTTCATGGATTATCCACCCCCAGCTTTCTTTGCAAAATTGGGTTGCATTCATTTAGAATAGTTTATACTCATATTCTTATTGGAGTAAGAAGGTGGAGTAGTTTAACCTCTTGTACTCATCGGAGGAGAGGGAGCAGTTTGTACTCGTATACATCAGAGTGTCTTCTCATTCGGTTTATTTTGGCGTTAAGCGCCGGCTCAAGGCTTGGATGATGGCCTTGAGAGCTAAGCAATTCTTAGTAGGATGGAGGATCCTCACAGTGCATACGGATATTTGGGTCCGAAGTCTGTCGACCTCCTCTTGATTTGTAATGGAGGCAACTTGATTTTGTTGTTATCAAAGAGGTGTTTGAAGATGATCGGAACTTCTTCGTCTCGAAGAATATGTCTGTGGAATTACGTTTTAGAAGCTTTTGGCGGTGTTGTTGAAGCGTTTGACCAACAGCGATCCACGATGCCTTTCCTATTACGAAGAAAAATTTACTTGAGGGACCATCTTTTAGCCTCTTTGGCTTTCTTCCTTCGAGGCTTCGGCTTGTTCTCCTCATATTTTCGATCTTTCCATGTAGTTGGCGGGGCTGACCCCATGACTTCCAACAGATCAATGGAAAGATTATTGTGTACGTCCAATATGAATTCCTCGGTGATTGGATCTTTGCGGTTTATGGCCTTATGCGGAAGCGTTTACGAAAATGTCAATTGTTTCCCCATTCTTCGTTTTTCATCCAAGAGGGTTCCAATCGAGACTTGATGTCGTCATCGAAGAAGTTCGAGGAACAAGTTTTCTATGTCACCCGGCCGGTTAATGCTCGCCTTGAGTCTTGATACAATCGAGGCTGACCCAGCGAAGTCTGCGACGAATGACCGAACCATTAGAGGCTCGTTTCAGATTACCCCCAAATGTGATTTGAAGTAAATCAGGTGTTGTGAAGGTGACCCTCTCGAGTCAAATGGTGTGAAGTTGATCAAATTGAATGGTGGGTAAGGAATTGAATCCCACTCTCAGGATACGGACCACGGGATACCAGTCCTTTTGACTTCTGTCGGGACATCAAAGCATTGATTTTATCTTCAAGCTCTTTCATCCTTTCGCCATCATCCTCCCTTTGTTTGGATTACTTCCAATAGGAAGAATTGGATCATTTCCACGAGCAGCATCGACTTTCTTTGGAGGTTGATCGGTAAATGTGTTCATCAATCTCGAATCATGTCTTCGATATTATGGGCATTATGGTGGGTAACTCCACCTTGTTGGTTGGATTCATTTGTTGGCGGACCGGGTTGTGCAACCGTTGGGTTTGCAACTCCCTCATCGTGCATGGCTAGCTCCATCTCTGTTCTCATTTCGATTAAGCTCTTCTCTTTGGCTAAGGCTTCTTGTAACATTTGAGCCGGGACATCGGTAATGGTAAAAGCTTCTGGGATGGGGACCAAGACTTGACATTGTGTCATCGGAAGCTATCGCCGAATTCTTTGTCGGAAGCTTCATCTTCAAATGACTCTCCTCATGCATCCTTCCGAGTCGATGTGTTGGGTAGCTTGCAATTGCAACCGAGACATTCTAGAAATTTGAGACCCAACCTTTCCTCCGGGTGAAGTCGGATGCATCCGTCGTAGGTCCTTTCCTTTGTTCACCATATTGATAGTCACCGGAAACTCATCAAATTGGATGAATGATCTCTTTCTTCTTCGATGTCATCTTGACCGTGGCTTCAAATCTTCGTTGTTGGCGAGGCCCGTTGAATCTGAAGCTCTTTGTGGGTGGCGTTCGACTGGTGACACATCGATAACGGCGTCTTAATCAGTTTTGCACATGAGCAAGAACAATCTATTTCATCGATCATCCTCTTTTGTGTGTTGCCACCCCCAGCTTGATGGTGTGGTTGGTGTGGGTTATTACAAATTGCACTTCCACCCCCAAGTGTAACGTTGTCCTTAATTGGAACACGTCTTCTTTTGGGGCGTCGACTCTTTGACTTGAGAGAGACAACTTCCGTCGGCAGCGTCATCTAAAGTTGCTTACGTATAAATCCGAGGGTCGGTTATCTCTCGTGATTTTGCGAGAATCACTGCCTCAACTTCTTCTTCTCAAGGACTCATGGACCCCTTGTGGGATGCTCAAGCGAGGCAAGCAATTCTTCGGTTGTTGCGTCGGTCTTTCGGCATTCTCAACATCACTTGGAGTTTAGTGCATTTGACTGTCGTTGTTTATGGATGGTGACCCAACGTTCCATTAGTGTTTTGACTTTGGTTCTCAATTGTGGACCAAATTTGAACACAGTTGATGATTTCGGACTTAGTTGATACCTCCGTAGGAAAAGTGGAAGAAAGGGCGAAAAGCCCATTTTGTGGCATGGAAGATACATTTGTTGGCGAAGCGGTTAACTGTCTGTTGTGCGAGGCAGTTTACCTATTGTTGGCCGAGGCGGCTCAGTATCTCGGTGGCGCGAGGCAATTTACATCGTCTGGTGGCGTTGGCCGGGGCAATTTCTGAAACCGATTTTGATGTCGACTTTGGGATCCATGCTTGGCGATTTTGAGCCGTTTCTTTGGGTTGCTTTTGACTCTTGCGCCTGCGAACAACAGCGATGCTCGAGCAAAGCGTTACGCGGCGTTTTGAGCGCTCCTTCTGTCAATCGGGTCCTTTTGGCGAACCCATTCTTCCTTGGGAGGATGCGGCGGATTGAGAGATTGCGGTTTGTTGATGCTTTTGATCACGTGAGTTCGATAATGAACTCCATCCGTCGACTCGAGCTTAGGCCCGGCGGGCCATCTTTGACATCGTCTTTGGCGAGCTCTCTTCGTCGGATCAGTTGAGATCTTGTTGAGAGGAAATGCGCTCTTCATAGCGAACAAAACGAACCTCCCTCTTAAGAGATGACATCCTCCAGATGTTTGCGGGGGAGAGGACTTCGATGTGGAAGAGGAGAGATACTCTGAATTTGGCTTGATCGAAGAAGTAGTCTAGCCCATCAACCATGAGGTTGGCACGATTCTGCAAGGAATTGCGCGACACAACGATCTCGGCTCGAGACCGTTGGCTCAATTAATTAGTCGCCATCGTGTTTTGGGTCGAAAGTTGATTCCATTGTAAAATTTGAGAAAATTACACTTTTGGTTCTCGCTTACAAAGAAATTTAATAACTCTCTGGCTTCGAACAAAAGGCGCTACAAGTGTAGATCTCCTTTTTCGTGGGACTTTGCCATGCGGGGCCAGCGTAATCCGTGGACCATGGCGGTGATCGTCCGAATCGCGGGGTTTAGTTGATGCTTACATGAAACAAGAACCCGGCAAATATCTTAGCAAGGTAAGATATCTACTCTTCTCAAGAATAAGTCAAGGCTTAAACTTCGAGGAATCTCCGTGTGGATCGTGTTCTTGAACTCCGGAAGCTTGGATTTCGGTGCTTCTTCGATGGCCGACCCCACCTGGACGATAGGAGGTATTTATAACCTGGGAAGCGTGCCCTCGAAGAAACAAAGTGTCATAAGTCTTTGGACATTTGTAGTTAAGCGGCTGACTCCAGTACCCTCAGGCTGCCTCGCTCAGCGGCGAGGCGGTCTTGGCTGCCGGCGGCGGTATGGGGCACCTGTTGACTAGCGGCGATTATTAAATCCCATTTAACTGTAGCGGTTTTCACGCTTTTTAGGCGCGATTAAATGCCTAGAATTACGCTGAGTGGAAATATCTTCCAGCGATAATAGCGCACATTAAAGTATCTGAACGTCTCTGCGTTGATAGCGTCCAAATGGGCCCCACCGACAGATTGATTTAGACCCGAGCTCGTTTCAAGTATTACGTTGTCTCGCATTTGGCGAGACACAAGTAAAGATGTCTCGCTAGTCGCGAGACACATCAATGTCTGCTCATGGCGGCACGACAAGTGTCTCGCTAGTAGCGAGACATCAAGTGTCTCGCTTCGTGGCGATACACACACAAGTGTCTCCGTAGCGAGACGACAAACAATGTCTCGCTCATGGCGAGGCACAAACGATGTCTCGCCTTGTGGCGAGACACAATCTTCATATGTTGACTTCTTGAGATTGACGGCGTCGTCCTTGATCTTCTCATAATTTAGCAGTATTTGAGGTTCTTGACATTTTTGATGCCTACACCACGGTGCCTCCCTTACATGGAGTCAGATTCTCTCGAGCGCCCGCACCGATGCGGCGTTACGAAACGCTGTCCTGAAAGTGCTAGGGGCACTTCCGTAATTGAGCTTGAAAGGGCGACTATCCCGAGCAGGTGCGGGGTTGATAGAACTGCTCTCCTCACATGTACCTCCCTCACTTGTTGGCGGGGACCTCCAACGAAGAAAGTATCCCATAGGGCGGTCCATTGGATGACCACAGTGAATATGGATCCCCGCGGGATCCGAAAAATTCCAGATTTGGATCCCAAGGAGATCAAGGGTTCACCCAGATCCATGGACCGGCGGCCAAGTGGGATACTTTCCCTCCAACACACCATAGCTAAACTCCTCTAAGTCCTCTTTAGGAAGCACGTCACTAGCGATGTTAAAGTCGGTGGCAAGAACTTTCAAGCAAACTTAATATTGCTACCTATTAAAGAATTTGATGTGTTATTAAGCATGGATTAGTTAGCCCAATATCATGCTTACATGGACTATCGGCCAGAAGATAGTGAGATTCTATCCACTTCAATAATCGGTGGTTGAACTTAAAGGAGAAGGAAGAGAATATCACCTAAACTTATTTCAAGAGTAAAAGCCCAAAATTATTATGGAAGGGACAAAAGGGTTATCTAGCTTATATCATGATTAATCCAACCAACAAAATAAAAGTAGATGAAGTTCCTATTGTGAAGGAATATCTCGACATATTTCTGAAGAATTAACATCCTTACCTCCCGATCAAGAAATAATTTAGTATTGAATTAGTTCGAGAAGTGATATCAAAAACTCCATATAGGATGACACGCAAAATTAAAAGAATTAAAACTATAACTATATGAATTACGGAGAGAAATTTTATGACCTAGTATATCACCATTCTTGTTTGTAAAAAAAAGATGGATCATTGAGAGTCTATATTATAGAGGCCTAAATAATCTAACAATAAATAATAAATATCATTTCCTCTTATTGATGAATTATTTGATCAGTTACAAGGATCAAGAATATTCTCAAAATTAGATTTAAGGCAAGACTATTACCAATTAAAGATTCGGAAGAGATGTTCCTAAGCGCATTGAGAAAGATATGGGCATTATGAGTTTGTAGTTATGCCTTACGGATTAACCAATCGCATGGTGTCTTCATGGATCTAATGCCGAGTGTTTAAACCGTATTTGGACCAATTTGTTGTTATATTTATTGATGACATTGGTTTACCCAAATTAGCAAAGAACATGTACAATATTTGCATCAAGTACTACAAATCTCAAGACTCATAAATTATTTCTGAGT
>CM022706.1:64311746-64413580 GCA_012295165.1 Asparagus setaceus | reverse complement strand
TCCACTAAGCAATACCCTCTAACAGGACCTTTCAAAAACATCAATCTAAACCAATCACTGGTCTACATCCATTCTTAAACTACTAATCTGAGCCTCAAATGCCAAAAGAATACAAAGAAGGTATTAGACTCAGTTATATTTGTCCTTGTAGTTCTCACTCTAATATAACAATTAGGATTTCTTAGCAAGAGCATGTTTGAATAGTCCCATAGCTTCAAAATTGTTCCTCATAACATTCCTGAATGATATCAAAGCCCTCTACCTTGCCCTATACACCATAATCTTTTTCAATTTGAGGTTCAAATCAATCTCCAGTATTGTATGCAATGCGTAAATCTTCCATATTGGATTCTGTTTAATTCTAACCAAAAAGAAATTTGCTAGCCAGTTAGATGTAGCTTTTGAATTTGCAAGAACCCTTCTACAAGTGTGGGTACTAGTATATGATTTAACTGACAATTTGTTTTTTTTTAAGAATTCCATGAACCAAACTACTTCTATGGAAAAACTTCAGCCTTTCATGCCACTGATATCTTACGTCCTGCATTAAATTTAAACACAAAATCAAATCCCTCTTTAATAGCATAATATCTTAGTAGGCTTCTAAACTCATTAGGATTGGTAAACTACATACTAGATTCAAGCTTGGGCTAACTCACATCCCTATCCTCTCTAAATTTGTGCCATTGTTTTTTTTTTCTATGACCTCATCATCACTTGGACATATACTGTACAACTCTTCACTGTCATCAAATTCAGAATCAATGTCTAACATTGAAATTGAATCATCAATGTTGATATTCATACGTTCTTCACGTCCACAATCATCATTATTATCACCCTCAATTCTATCTTCAGCTTCAAAGTCCTCATTTTCATTAACACCAATACCATCATCATCAATTTTCCAATCATTCTTATTGTTCTCTTCACTAAACCTTTTCCCCCTTCACATCTCCAGTGTCATTATCCTCATTCTCCTCATTCACATGTAAATCAGAGTCTTCCAACCCATCTTGTTGCTCATTCTCCTCTCTGTCATCCACTTGTGATGTATGCCCCTCTGGAGTTTGTGGCGACCCCTCTTGAGTGACACAGCCAATTTCACCTGCATCATCTATGTCATCTTCCATATTGATTGAATCAAGCTTCTCATATATGTGCTCAACATAGTTATCCATGCACTTTGCACACACACCCCCACCCCCACCAAAAAAACCAAACCAAAAATAAAGTTCAGTAAGAAGGTTATAGATGGAAAAATATATCTTAAACCTCTATGCACTATATTAAAGGGGTCTTTAACAAATAATCTAATTACACTTGTGTACCCCATCTTCCTGACAAGCTCTTCTAAGTATTTACAAGTAAAAAAAAAATCCTTCTCCACGTACAAAGTTTTGATTTTCTTCCCCAACATATTTTACCATTGGCAGCTTCAAAGTTATAGCCCAAACTGAATACTTGTGGCTTAGCATGTACGAAAGTATAAGTTTGATAAATATCGAATTCATGAATTAAGAACCAGACATAAAATTAGAGCCAGACATTTTATTGAGTAGCAACAGGTACATAAATAAAACCCTAGCAAGTGCTCGTCACATCAGGAACCCTTTTTTAAAATAATATAAAAAAAAGAGCTAAAACGATGAATTTTACCCAAAACACCAAACAACAAGTCTTGTTTCCTATTTCAAGCAGCAGAAGAAACCACATACAAGAGAACTTGAATTTCATAAAAAGCAACATAATCTGAAGCTAAATACAGTAAAAAAAACACGAACAAGTTTCATAGCGGCATAACATCAAACACTTCATCCTCAATCCCAAAAATAAATGTCTAAAACACGCGAGTGCTTGAATCCTGCACACTGTTAGTGTAACTATCAATTTCTCATGGATTAATTAATGGAAGAATTGGAAGAGTATGAAGTTTGAAGAGAGGTAGGTACGTACTTAAGACGCGGTGAAAGATTAGATGGCAATTCGGTCAAATTCTCCGCACCTCAATAAAAACATGAGGGATGTGTTTTATCTTGGGCCAATCAGCACCTTCGTCCTCCTGGCACCGCTCCTTCAACGTCTCGCTGCAGCCCCTGATCCAAAGGTCTTGCAGAGATGAAGGCATCTGTGGCAGCGATTGGAGCTCATAAGCTTCATAAATATATAAACTCCCCAGGGAAGAGAGAGCTTGGAGGCTACAAGGCAGGAACTTTGCAGTATATTTTTCCAGATAGATTTCTTCCAGCAAAGTTTTGTTGCGCAACAACCATGAGTTGACGTCTCCCTCACACTCCAGATTCCTACAATCTCGTATCCTCATCTCTCTGACAGATGTGAGTTGACGTCTCAATGGCTCAATGTGGAGCAGCAAGGGGTCATCGATCTCAAGCAAGTCGACTGTTAATGTAAACTCCTCCTCCTCCTCCTCTTTCCCCTTATTTGACGCTGAAGATGCTGCTGCTGCTGCTTGCACAAGCTTGGGACACCCCTCAATAATTAGCAGAGAAAGGTGGGAAAGAGCCTTTAGACCCTCAACTGACGTCAGCTCTCCCAACTCCATCAATTCCAACCGTTGTAGGGAGGTTAATCTTCTACACGCCTCTTCAGAGGGAAAGGAGGTTATGTGGTTACAGCCACGCAATTCAAGGTCTGAAAGAGAAGTAAGGGCACCTTGCATTACCAATGCCGGGAAGAGCCTGTCTAGTTCACCGCAACGTGACAAAACTAGCCTTTTGAGCGATGAGAGAGGGAAACAATCAATTGGGGCGACTGCGTCCGTAGCCATCTTCAGCTTTGGGCAATTTACAATCCATAGACGTTCAATGGAGTGCAGATGCTGAAAGCCTTCCTCTGCATGCAAACCCACAAGAGCTTCGCAATCTATAATCCACAAATCCTGAAGGGAGGTGAGACGGTGTCGCAACAAGCCAGCCACGGATGTTAGCTTTTCACATTTACGAGAGGATGAGGATGGAGTAGTCAGAGAGAATGTTGGAGAATCAGACAATCCCACACGTCGTAACTTCAAGCATTTAAGACCGAGGGGCAGAGGGGGCAATGCCTTCAGTTTGGGGCAATCCACAATTATGAGATCTTCAAGGAGAGGCCAGCAGGATGGTGCCGTGTCTGCAGATTCTAGTCCGGACCACTCTGTAGGATCGTTGATCTGATCACACTTAAACACTAGATGGGGGGTGAATAGTGTTTTATAAAATTTTATGCAAAGTAGATAATAAATTGCAAATATGATAGCACAAACACAGAAATTTCACAATCACAAACACAGAGATTTATATACCTGCCCACCTCCCAGCATCCACCTCAAGCAAATCCCCACAGAGTTTCCATTATGATTTTGAAATACCCTTACAAAATCAAAGACAACCCGACCAATTTGCAGCACCACGAAATTGCAACAATCTCAAACTCGAGATCCACAATTCTCACACGAGAATTCCTTTTGAAGAAGCAAAGTACAAAGTCCTAGAAGCCTTGAAGTGTTGGTGATGTGCGTGATGGCTTAAGAACTTTTCAATTGCAAAAAATGTTTAACTCTTTTGAATCTTGCAATTGTATCAAAGAATAGTTTTCACTTGTGAACTTTTTGAACTCTCTTTTAATCTCAAAATTCAAGATCAATTCATATGAATGTTGTATATCTTTTTCGATGTTTTGTCTATATATATCCCTTGATTAGACACAAGTTAAAACCTATAAAGCGGATATAAGCAGTCAAAACATTCAAACATTCAAATTTCAAACGCCGTAAAACCGACTTCTATAGTCGACTATTAATGGCATTAGTCGACTAATGCGTGTTTACAGTTACGTATAGCAGTTCAAGCATTAGTAGTCGACTACTATATGTATTAGTCGACTAATCGTAAACTCACGGTTTACGGAAAATTGTTTAAGTTATCATTAGTCGACTAATCGTAAACTCACGGTTTACGGAAAATTGTTTAAGTTATCATTAGTCGACTATTAATGGCATTAGTCGACTAATGCATATATTCTGAGAAACTTGTATATTTATTAAATTAAGTAATTAGTCGACTATAGTTTGAATTGGTGGAGCTACTATTGACTGAAAAAGTTATAAATGAAGTGTTTTAAACTTTAAAAACTCTAATGGTTAATATAGGGATTTCTATAATTAACCAACACACTAAGCATGTGTTAGTGTGTTCTAAAAGTGTGTGTGTGTGTGTGATCAAGGCTTGTACAATTTGTTCTAAGTAAAGAAGAGAAAAATTACATTTATCTTGATCTTGCTTCTCATCTTCAATACTTCATTATGCCTTGAACTCATTTTGTACTTGTCCAAATTTGATATAATATCTGCATCAACAAGTTATAAAACACACAAAAACACACATATATATATAACATATGTTGTTATCATCAAAATACTAATTTGAGAATATGAAAATCAACACACTCTTCCCATTGCTTGCAATCCTTGATTTTCAAAACCTTCAGTTGCTGAAACCCACCTTCAAAACCAATCTGCTTAACTGCTGTTAGTGACCTCAATTCCAGTTTATTGAGATATGGAAGCTTCCCGAGAGAAGGGAGGTGCTCCCATTCTGTGTTGTCGGAAAGAACAATCTCCTCTAGATTTTTTAATGATTCTTGCTCCATCCAATTTGGAGACCTCGCACCTCGGTATCCTGTAATTTTGAGTTGCTTGAGACTATCATGTGGATGAAGGCGATTGAGCACCTTTTCATACTCCCCCGCCACATCACTGTTATCATGTGACCAACTCAACTCTAACCTGTGGAGTCTCTTTTTACCATGTAACGGGAGCAAACTAACCTCTTCGCCGGGTCGGCCATTTTTAAGGTCGATAATGATAAGTTCCTGAAGCTCTCTTAGGTCCTTCAGTTCACTAAGTTTATGAGCACTAGCATCGAAAAATAACCTTTGAAGCGAAGTGAGAGTCCCAATCCCATCGATGTTTACGTAAGGAACATCCCATGGAAGCAGGTGTCTCAAGTTAATAAGGTTATTCAAGGCTAGAACTGAAGAAGCAACACTATCTCTAAAATAAAGTACTTGCAGGTGGTAAAACTTGCAGATTGAACTAGGCAGTCGAGTAATATGATGACCAATTGACAGATATCTGAGATGCCTCAATTTACCCATTTCATCCGGCATTACTTCCATTCCTTTAACAGTGATGCTCAACACCCGAATGCTTTCTAATGATTCAAACACTTGTTCGAAAGCCACAGCATGCTCATCCTTGTATCCATTAAATCTTAAAACAAGGGTGTGTAGGTTCTTCCATTTGTCCATATCTTTAAGAAGACCAATATCATTGGTTTCAAAGTACAAATGGCGTACCGTCTTTGGGATCCAGTTGATCGACATACCTCTGACAAATCTAAAGCATTCATCATGAGATACTTTGCATGCCAGATCATTCAAAAGATCATGCATGATGTAGGATACTTGTGCGTTGTGCCTAGTGTAAGATATACCACGTTGTTCAAAGAATGATAGTTTAGCTAACTCCTCAAAGTAGCGGCTTCCTATGTCCTCCAGTGTTTCTGCCAGATTCTGAGGAGATTGTTGAATGAAGCTGAGCGCCATCCACATTAAGACTAGATCAGCTTTGATAAACTCATGATCCTGAGGGAAGATGCTGCAAAATTCAAAACAAGGTCTTAGGTGCATCGGTAAATAATGATAGCTCAACATCAGAACCGACATCACATCATCTCTCTGTTGTGCATGATCTAATATATGACTAGATTGCAAAAAATTCTTCCAATGACTCTCATCCAAGTTAGTACGCAACAACGCTCCAATCGTCTTGGCAGCCAGCGGCAAGCCTCCAAGCCTTCCTGCTATTTGTTCGCCAAGTGATTTCAGCTTTCCATAATCATGGGGATTTACTCCAGCAAATGCATATTTGTTAAAAAGTGATAAGAAGACATCCTTGTCCAAGGGCTTTAATTTCATTGGCATCTTTACTGATCCTCCCAAAGCCACTGCAGCCTTTTCGGCAACCTTCTCTGATCTGGTAGTTAAAAGGATTTTACTTCCTTTTAGTCCACTCCTCAATGGAGCAAATAATGTCTCCCAACTATAGAGATCGCCGTCATCCCAAGCATCATCCAAGATGAGGAGAAATTTCTTAGATGACACCTTGGCCTTAAGAGCATCCTCCAGTCGGGCAAGTGCCCCAAATTCATGTTTCTTTTTTTCAATGTATTCTATGATATCTCCCATAATCTTTTTAACAACAATGGGAGTGGAGACACACACCCAAATTTTGATGTCAAAGAAACTTTTTAAGGTGTTATCCTTATCCTCGTAGATCAACTGTACAAGGGTTGTTTTTCCAACTCCTCCGATGCCTACAATGGAGAAAAGAGAGATACTCTCCTTATTATCCTCATCGGCGTCGGGCATCCTCGTCAACCACTGTAACACTTCCTTCCTCTCCTCATCCCTTCCCAACACCTTACTGTCCCTTAAAATCGGTCCTGTTTCACGATTAGAACTGGCAGCGATCTGAGTTTGATGATGTTGTAGTTGTTGAAGTTTGTCAAATTCTTGTAGTGTACTGATGAAATCTTTCACGCCTACCGCGACTTCATTTAGCCTCTTGATAGCCCCCCTCAGCTTGTTGAGGGTGGGATCGGATTTAAAGGCTCTTTTACTAAACTTGGAAGCTTTTCGTTTAGAATCGGAGATAAAACCACGCATCTTGCTGCCATCAGGTCTTATTCCCGCAGCATTCATCTCCACTTGTTTCTCTACCTCGAGATAATCGAGATCATCGAGCACGTCCTCAGCCATGTAGACAGCATCTTTTAGTTGCCACAGCCATTTGTTGAGGTCTTCAGTGATTTCTTGTTGCCCGCTCTCCGCTACCTTCACAATAGCTCGGATACGAGGGAGAGCATCTTTTAGCCTCTTAAGCTCATCCTTCATTCGAATTCGCCGAGCAAAAAACTGGTCTGCTGCATAGTTGAACCCGACCTCCACCAGCTTCTCAATGATTTTGCTCGCAATCACATCTCCGACAACCACCATATTTGATTTTTTTTTTTCCTTCTTTTTTTTCTTCTTTTTTGTTAGTAGTAGATGCAAGTTGGGAAAGTTTGCAGGTGCAATTGTAAGGGTGAAGGCTGAGAAAGAGTGGGTAAAGGGGTAAAGGGAATTCTCTCTCTTTTTTGTTTTGGTGGGTGTTTGGTGTTTTGGGACTTTAAATCTTTTTTTTCTTTTTTGTCTTTTTCTTTGATAGAGAAGGGGGCTACAGCTTGAAAGAAAAATGAGAAGTATTTTAGATATTAGTCCCTCAAATCTTCAGTAATTCATATTAGTCCCTCAAATCATTGAAATTGTTCATTAGGCCCTCCCATCCTCTAGGTTTAACAAATTGGTCCCTCCGATTATCTCACATTAGATTTGATGGGAATATTCTCAAATCTAATGGTTTGAGGAGATGTTCCAATTTTAACTTTTGTTAATGTTTTCAACTCATTTCTTAGCTGTATAAACCGTAAAATAAAATTCAAGCCCATTGAACTTATCTTCTTCAACAATTAGCTAGAAAACGATTCCAACACATTTATGAGCTTCCCAAAGATTGTATTCTCCCTAAAATCTATATAGTCTTATAACTGAGTCGTAATTTGGTAATTGAGCGTGTTGGGTTACTAGTTAACCAACCTTGTTTTGAAATTTTAGCTAAAAAAGCTAACAGAGAGACCAATTTGTAAAACCTATTTGATCCCGACCTCCACCAGCTTCTCAATGATTTTGCTCACGATCACATCTCCCACAACCACCATATTTGATTTTTCTTCTTCTTCTGCTAGTGATTGGGAAAGTTTGCGGGTGCAACAAGAAAATAACAAGAAAACAAAATGGCCGGTGCGGTGGGAAAATTCTTGGCTGCTCCCCTCCAATAAGAGGTGGCCATGTAGAGGGGAGCTTCTCAATAATTTTGCTCACGGTCACATTTCCGATCACCGTCATATTTGATTTTTTCTTTCTTCTTCTTTATTCTGCGAGTAGTTGGGAAAGTTTGCAGTAGTAGTTGGGAGGATGCTTAATTATCAACTTGTTGAGCAATGCAATAATAATTCAAAATTTCCAAGTCGATGACAGCTATATCATTTGTACTAATTCCACACGCAAGCAGATTGATTATTCTAAAGAAATCAAAGACAAGCAAGTGATGCCAGATCACATCCGTGTGAATACCACTTTTTTTTGGCATACTATTACTTATGTCGTCCATTTTAATTAACTTGTATTCTAATATTTTGGAGTATAGTCATTAATCATATTTTGCAACAGAACATTCCAAAATTAGCAAAAAACAATCCTGCAAAGGGTTCTCTGTGGGTGAAACACATATCGCCATCAATTCTAAAGCAATGTTAAGTATAAGCATCAATATCAGTACAACTATAAAGCTTATGAAGGTTGCAAAAGATGAAAAATGCACATTAAATACAGCTCAAGCAACTAGGTAGTTTTACTTGCATATAATCTCAACTTATCTTAATTGAAGGCATCTTGCATAAAATCTAGAATGTGACGTTTGATAAAGGGTTGATTCAGATTACATGGGATGAAACCAAACAAAACAAGGTAAAGAGGTAATATGTGAACAAAATCAGAAGCCAAGTTTCTCTATGCACTAAGGAAACTTGATTTACAAGTATTTAATTTCTTGCAAGTGCTCGAACTTTTGTATCAAAGTGTGACGAAGTTATCCGTGACCCAGGTAAATATAGAGGATTCAACAGAATCTCTGTGTGTGTGTGTGTGTGTGGTGGGTTCAGGACTGGTAGTTTGGATTGGGACTTTTTCTCGGATTTTGATTTAAAGTGGTTATTCATTTAGAACTAGGATTTGGAATTAAATTTAAGATGTTATTTGTTTAGAGCTAAGATTTGGATTCAAATTTAAGGTGTTATTCATTTAGGACTAAGATTAGGATTTAAATTTAAGGTGTTATTCATTTAGGATTAAGATTCGGATTTAAATTTATAAAGTGTTATTCATTTAAGACTAGAATTTAGATTTAAATTCATGGTGTTATTATTTATTTTGGATTGTGATTAGGATTAGAGTTCTGGAATCCATATGCCAATCCAACCACATATTTTCAACCGCAAACAGTCCAAGGAAATTTTGTGGGTTTCTTATTCTCATCCTGGATTTTAGTAGAAGATCTATTCTATTATAGTATTAAATACAATTCTTTTATGTCATTATATATATATATATATATATATATATATATATATATATATATATATATATATATATATATATATATATATATATATATATATATATTATATTTTAAATTTATTGAAAGTAATTAAAAACAAAAGATCTGAAGATATTAATTATTAAATATATCTTAATAAATTTATAAAAAATAAATAGTCATGTATTATGTTGGAACTTGGAAATTATAAAAGTAATTTCAAATAATAAATTTATTTTACAAACATTTTATTAAGATAAGTGAATATCATTTCTCTTTCTTATAAAAATTAGATCAATAAATTATTACATCTAAATTATGAATATAAACTCAAAATTTTAATCAAAATTTAAACATGTCACCTCAAATAAAAGCTTCAACTCCTACATTTTTTCTTCTCACATGCGCTTGCATGTGTTAAAATTCTAGTTTCTATATAATTTCTTTTGTTCTGCTATTCCTTAATCAAAATGAAGTGTCTCATGAAATAAATTTTAATTATATTTGATAATAACAATTATCTAATGTTAAAATCCTAATTAAAATAGTACATAACTTTAAAGTTCAAGAATTCTACTAAAAGGTTAGTCCGAAAATTAAACTAGTCCATAAATTTTAGTCCGAGAATTCAACCTTTAACCCAGTAATCCAAAGCAAAAGTTCAAAAATTCTACTAAAAAACTAAAAATCCAATCCACGAATCCACGGCTCTAAACTAAAAAATATTATTCCTAATCCCAATCCAAGAATGTCGGATTCATGGACTATTGCCCTAGTCGTACTCAACAATCCGGAACGAATAACACCCCCTACATGTTAACATTAGTCCTTAAAAATCTGACCTCATGACATCATAAATAGCTGAGTGTGCGTTAATGTTGAATTTGCCTCTAAACGACCTGGCTTAAGAATCAGGAAGTTTCCTTAATACACAAGTATTTAGTTCATAACCAATCTGTCTAATTAATAGCATATCTTTTTGCAAGTTAAAGACCAGAAATTATCAACATGTTTGTTCAGCAAGCACAGACCATGTATGTGTAAACAGATAGCTGAGCTATAATATAATTCTGCAATGCTGATAAAATTCATATGGCAACCAACCAGCATCTTTCATTTTCCAATTGTCAAAATTTTCAGAATAATTAATCTTGTAAAACATATCTAGGTCCTAAAACCATTTCTAATAACACTAGTGAATCGAGCCTGGATAATCAAATTTATCCTGTTACTCTATTAATTGCTGGAGAATTCTGTGAAAATGAAGATCCAAGTGAAAATCAATAATCCATATCTTGACATGCAAGTGGTGACAAAGATTCAGGATAATTTGAAAATAAGATAAGCGTCCAGCAATACAGACTATGAATTATATACGTCAACATTTGTTGCTAGAAATAAAAAAGATAAAATGTGGCCAAGAAGTTCTTTCAGTATAAAGATGTAGATGAGAAGCAGCAGAATTACCTTAATATAAAGTTCATGAACCTCTTGGAAAAAACTTTTTATCCCATCCTCATTATGGGAATCAGGAAGCAGCATCAATCTAGTGTGTGGATAGAATTGGTTAAGGAAGACAAAGTATTTGCACAGTGCTGGACTATACAAATAAATTATGATGGTCAACACGTGAGAAAACAGGTTAATCAGAATTGTTAACATGTTCCAACATAAACAAGGCACTTTCATAGAATACAATACAATAATAAAAATTAGCAAGTAGCCCATACTGCAAAAAAGGGTATTTACTATTTAGCTTTCAAAAATAGAATACCTCATTTTCCAACAATCATGTTATTTTATTTACTTCTACAACGAACGGAAGAAGTTAATTTATCACAACTTTGAGAGACACTGCTCATTTCCTTTCCAAAAGATAAAAGAGTATATTAGTGTGTTCATCTCCATAAAACTTAAACACCCAAAAAAAAACCGTTATATAATGAGTTAAGCGGGTATTATCAGCCAAGTCATTTATCCATAAAAAAAACTGCAACAATAATTTATTTTTTATCTGCATGAAATTAATACAAAATATGTGCGCAACAATACTGCACTGACACTATAAACCTAAGACAAAAAGACTCACATGGCCTTCAAAAACCCGCATGTATCACAGAGATCAAATAAAACCAAAAAAAATACTAATATAGAATAATCAACAAAGATATTGCAGCATAAATTATCTATTTTTTATCTGCATGAAATTAATACAAAATATGTGCGCAACAATACTGCACTGACACTATAAACCTAAGACAAAAAGACTCACATGGCACTTGTTGTCCATGCAAGGTCCTGAACAATATCTAAAGCAGCATGCAAAATAAATTGGTGCTGATGAGCTGCTTCTTCTTTCTGTCACAAAACATCACAAAATAGTGAATAAAACTGTAAGAAACTATGATGAAACATATATGAAACGGACCTTTTCCATGAAAAATGTTAAGGAGTACAATTTAACCCTAACCCTAACTCTAACCCCAAGGAATGTATGTTGGAATTGTAAATTTAAAGATCTATGGAAAAATAAGTGAGGATTGTATTTTACAATTTGCTAAGACTTAAATGATGACACCTTCTGAACATCATACTATTACAACTTACAAGCGAGTTGAATTTCACCCTATTTATTTCAATGGTCTTGCACTTGCTAAAGAAGATTACGAAATGTACATTTAACTACAAGTATGGGCAAAAGAAAGAAAGCTAAATTAGAAGGAGAATGATTTCGCATCAACAAAAGAAGGATTGGGGTATGAAAGAATATGCTAAGCTATGTTGCACTTGCAGGTCCGGACAAGGGTGCAGATATGGGACACGGCTATATACATGCATATCATAATTAATAATCTATATGAGATTAATATTATTTTTCATTCACATATTATGAGAACTAAAATCCTTATGACATTTTTATGTTTCTTTTATTGAGTAGATTATAATTTGAAAAGCTGCTCGTTTTTTAACTAAACACGCAAATCATACTTATGAACTAGGTATGTACTAAAACGAACATGTCCCGAGTCCAACGAGTTGCATAAATTTGAGGTGAAGTGAACGATATAGATTAGAAATGCATCATGAGTTTTTTAAACTAAAACATGTGTTATATAATTGATTACACGTCCGAATGATTGTATGTATACATTCATGAAGTGTCCAAGGAGTGTTCGACACGGACACGGATATGGGATGTGGCACATGCATGGTGGCCTAGATGAAGTGTCCAGGTAACCTAGATGCTAAATAATTAAACTCATATATTCTTGTTGTATTTACTTATGAAAATATAAGCAAACATGCAATAACTTTGAAAAGTGCTTCAGGTTAATTTTCCTATATTACTGTTCATTAGAGAGTTATGGATCATAAAAAACTTAATAAACATATGGGAGACATCATAATAACTATTTCACTAGAAACCTACTACCAAGGCAACCTGAAAACGGACACAACACTTTTGAAAATTTTCTTGGACGCTTATTTATCCTCAATTTTGAAAACAATTTTTTTTTCTATTTTGAATGCTGTGTTGGCACTTCAAGGTGCATTTTGGCACTTGTCAAATACTTCTTGAATCTTGATATGCGTATATTGGATTACGTTTTCTTCTTCCATTTTATCGTGAAAACATCAAACATGGACAATAATCGGAAAATAACAACATTAAAACATTCAAAACTTAAAATTATGTCCTAAGGGAAATGCTAAGAAGCTGAAAAGCCAATACACATTACTACACTCATCCAAATGTACAAAAACATGTGTTTTTTTAAAAGAAATAATTACATGTCACTAAAATTTTAAAAGGGTAAATTGAAGACAACCCCATAATCTATATATCTAGTAGCACTTAACACCCCTCAAGTCATAAGGGACAGGGGGTTATCTGCAATTTACTCTTCTCAAAATGTGAATCCCGGAGCGTGTCGGTGTGGTAAGTGTTACTAGTAGGGTGATAAGTTCCACTGAAGTTATGGAGTAGGGGGTTTATTAGCAAATTTAGCTAAAATTTTTACAACAACAAATACATAAACATTCAAAAGATAGCATTACATGATTTATATATCAAAAAATAAAATTCGAAGGAAACATTTTTAAAAAAAATCGCACCTTCACTGCAGATCCCACTTCCGCTTCGTAAATCGGGATGTCATTCCTACTCACAATTATAAAGCACGCTGTGCTCGCCATTTTTTACCCTAAAAAAATTCAAATTTAAACAAAATATTAAGATTTCTATAGAAAGTAATCTATACGAAAATTAATACCCCTATAAATTCAGCGTGAAATGTGATTTCAATAGCAAATTAGGAGATTCCGATCGCTGGAGGCAATGGGATCTTCGAAGTTCGATCCCCGATCGAATACGAATAGAAGTGAATGGATCCGGATCCAGATTTTTACCCAATTGGATCCTGGGTATTGGGCCGGAGGTGTTTACGGGTAGGATCCAACTGACCCGAAACCCGTGGAAGGTCACGGCTGTACTGGAGTAGCGAATCTAATGAAGCAGTTTCGTCTTTGGCAAGATATACAAGCTGGATGCGAGCTATGCCAACCGCATTGGCACATCCATTATTGTGTGCGTGTGCATATCTATGGTACATATTGTTCAATTTTATAGAATGTTTTGCATTTCGATAGATAGAAGCAGAGCTATTTAGTGTCCCAGCAATTCACAGTTAAATCGAAAGACCGCATATCGATCATATAAAGTTAAGAAATGGCAAGCTCAAAGAATTGTAATGGGAAAACTATTCACCAAGTTTGTGTAAAAGAAACAGTCCAAATGAAATACCATGACAAAGATTTATGTTCTCTTTGCAGCCATTGCCTCCAGTTTACTATAGCCCAGTACTGAATTAAATATCCTGATAGAGACCTAAATCACTTTTAAATTAAGGCTATATCGAACCACTAAGTGAATCAAATATAGGGTCAACATGGAAGATAAACAACCATCACTATATTCTTTAAACAAAAATTAAACCTCTACAAGTTTAAAACTATAAGCAACATAGTACTTTTCCATTCTGTCCCAGAATTACTGGTAAATCGAAGGAGAAATTCAAGAAAAGACAGCATATCATCACCTTGAGCCCATGCAGTGAGTTTAAATTAAGAACTGCTATCTTCTCACTGACAATATAGCGGTTGTGTTATCAACTAATAAAGATATAAATACCTACATATTTGTTCCAATTACAGATGCAAAATCAAATTACAGCCCGACTAAAGAGAACCTGCCTTCCTCTGAGAAGTCTATGTAATAAATGTAGAGCAGCATGAAAATCTTGTAAAATTGTCTCATCGAGCAGCTTCTATGTTATGTTAGTTGTGAGATATGCATAACAAAATTCGTTAACCTCAAACCAAAGATACAGGGTTATAGCTGAAACTGAATACTTGTGGCTTAGCATGTTCGAGACTATAAGTTTGATAAATATCAATTCATGATTTAAGAACCAGACATAAAATTAGAGTCAGACATTTTATTGAGTAACAACATGTACAGAAATAAATGAAACCCTAGCAAGTGCTCGTCACATCAGGAACCCTTTTTAAAAAAAAAAATAAAAAAAAAGAGCTAAAAAGATGAATTTTACCCAGAACACCAAACAACAAGTCATGTTTCCTATTTCAAGAAGCAGAAGAAACCACATACAAGAGGACTTGAATGTCATGAAAAGCAACATAATAATCTGAAGCTAAATACAGTAAAAAAACACGACCAAGTTTCATAGCGGCATAGCACCAAACACTTCATCCTCTATCCCAAAATAAATGTCTAAAACACGCGAGTGCTTGAATCCTGCACACGATTAGTGTAATTATCAATTTCTCATGGATTAATTAATGGAAGTATTGGAAGAGTATAAAGTTTGAAGAGAGGTACGTACTTACTTAAGACGCGGTGAAAGATTAGATGGCAATTCGGTCAATATCTCTGCACCTTAATATCAACGTCACGGATGTGTTTTATCTTGGGCCAATCAGCACCTTCGTCCTTTAGGCACCGCTCCTTCAACGTCTCGTTGCAGCCCCTGATCAGAAGCCTTCCCAGAGATGAAGGCATCTGCGGCAGAGATTGGAGCTCATAAGCTCCAGTAATAGATAACCTCATCAGGGAAGAGAGAGCTTGGAGGGTACAAGGCAGGAACTTTGCAGTATATTTTTCCAGATGGATTTCTTTCAGCGAAGTTTTGTTTTGCAACAACCATGAGTTGACGTCTCCCTCACACTCCACATTCCTACAATCTCGTATCCTCAGATCTCTGACAGATGTGAGTTTTCTCAATGGCGCAATGTGGAGCAGCAAGGGGTCATCGATCTCAAGCTTGTCGACTGTTAATGTGAACTCCTCCTCCTCCTCCTCCTCTTTCCCCTTAATCGACGCTGAAGATGCTGCTGTTGCTGCTTGCACAAGCTTGGGACACCCCTTAATACATAGAAAATGAAGGTGGGAAAGAGCCTTTAGACCCTCAACTGACGTCAGCTCTCCCGACTCCTCCAATCGCAAACCTGTTAGGGAGGTTAATCTTCTACACGCCTCTTCAGAGGGAGAGGTTATGTGGTTAGAGCCACGCAATCCAAGGTATGAAAGAGAAGTAAGGGCACCTTGCATTACCAATGCCTGGAAGAGCCTGTCTAGCTCTCCGCAATGTAACAAAATTAGCCTTTTGAGCGATGAGAAAGGGAAACAATCAATTGGGGCGACTGCATCTGTAGCCATCTTCAGCTTTGGGCAATCTTCAACGCGTAGATGTTTAATGGAGTGCAGATGCTGAAAGCCTTCCTCTGCATGCAAATCCACAAGAGCTTTGCAATGACTAATCTCCAACTCCTCGAGAGAGGTGAGACGGTGTCGCAACAAGTCAGCAACAGATGTTAGATTTTCACATACATTAATTTCCATTTGATAGAGGGAAGGAGAGGATGAGGATGGAGTAGTCAGACAGAATGTTGGAGAATCAGACAATCCCACATTGAGTATATCCAACCTTTTAAGACCGAGGGGCAGAGGGGGCAATGCCTTCAGTTTGGGACAACCCCCAATTCTGAGATCTCCAAGGAGAGGCCACCAGGATGCTGCCGTCTCTGCAGATTCTAGTCCGGACCACTCTTCCAACTGCTCACAATCTTCGATTTCTAGAACCTTCAGTTGCTGAAATCCACCTTCAAAACCAATCTGCTTGACTGCTGTTAGTGACCTCAGTCTCAACTTATTGAGATTTGGAAGCTTCCCGAGAGAAGGGAGGTGCTCCCATGCTCTGTTGTAGGAAAGATGAATCTCCTCTAGATTTTTTAGTGATTCTTGATCCATCCAATATGGAGACCTCGCTCCTTGGTACCCTCCAATTCCGAGTTGCTTCAGACTATCAGGTGGATGAACGCGATCGAGCACCTTTTCATACTCCTCCGCCACATCACTGTTATCATCTTCATACTCCTCCGCCACATCACTGTCATCATCTGACCAACGCAAATCTAACATGCGGAGCCTCTTTTTACCATCTAAAAGGAGCAAACCAACCTCCTCGCCATGTTGGTCATTTTTAAGGCCGATAATGATAAGTTTCTGAAGCTCTCTCAGGTCCTTCAGTTCACTAAGTTTATGAGCACCAGCATCGAAAAATAACCTTTGAAGCAAAGTGAAAGTCCCAATACCATCGATGTTTATGTAAGGAACATCCCATGGCAGTAGGCGTCTCAAGTTAATAAGGTTTTTCAAGACTAGAACTGGAGTATCAGTATCGTCAAGAACATCCATCCTTTTGCAAGCAAGTACCTGAAGGTGGTAAAGCTTGCATATTGAACTAGGCAGCCGAGTAATACGATGACCAATTGACAGATATCTGAGATGCCTCAATTTACCCATTGCATCCGGCATTACTTCCATTCCTTCAACAGTGATGCTCAACACCCGAATGCTTTCCAGTGATTCAAACACTTGTTCAAAAGCCACAGCATCCTCATCGTTGTATAAATAGAATATTAAAATGAGGGTGTGGAGGTTCTTCCATTTGTCCATATTTTTAAGAAGATCAAGATCATAAGTTTCAAAGTACAAATGACGTACCGTCTTTGGGATCTGGTTGATTGACACATCTCCAACAAATCTAAAGCATTCATCATGAGATACTTTGCATGCTAGATCATGCAAAAGATCGTGCATGATGTAGGCTTCTTCCTCTTCTTCCTCTTCTTCCTCTTGTTCAAAGAATGATAGTTTAGCTAACTCATCAAAGTAGCGGCGTCCTATATCCTCCAGTGTCTCTGCCGGATATTGAGGAGATTGTTGAATGAAGCCGAGCGCCATCCACATTAAGACTAGATCATCTTTGATAAACACATGATCCTGAGGGAAGATGCTGCAAAATGCAAAACAAGGCCTTAGGTGCGACGGTAAATATCGATAGCTCAACATCAGAACCGGCATCACATCATTTGATATATGAGTAGATTCCAGAATATTCTTCCAAAAACTGTCATTCAAGTTAGAACGCAACAACGCTCCAATCGTCTTGGCAGCCAGCGGCAAGCCTCCAAGCCTTCCTGCTATTTGCTCGCCAATGGATTCCAGCTTTTTATAACTATGAGGCTTTACTCCAGCGAATGCATATCGATTGAAAAGTGATAAGAAGTCATCTCCATACAACGGATTTAATTTCATTGACTCTTTTGGCGACCCTCCCAAAGCCATTGCAGCCGTTTCGGCAACCTTCTCTGATCTGGTAGTTAAAAGGATTTTACTTCCTTTTAGTCCACTCCTCAACGGAGCAAACAGTGTCTGCCAACTAGAGAGATCGCCATCATCCCAAGCATCATCCAAGACGAGGAGAAATTTCTTAGATGACACCTCAACCTTAAGAGCTTCCTCCAGTCGGGCAAGTGCCCCAAATTCATGTTTCTCGTTTTTAATGCATTCTAGGATATCTCCCATAATCTTTTTAACAACAATGGGAGTGGACACGCACACCCAAATTTTGATGTCAAAGGAACTTTTTAAGGTGTTATCCTCATAGATTAACTGTGCAAGGGTTGTTTTTCCAACTCCTCCGAGGCCTACAATGGAGAAAAGAGAGATACTCTCCTCCTTATGATCCTCATCGGCATCGGGCATCCTCATCAACCACTGTAACACTTCCTTCCTCTCCTCATCCCTTCCAAACACATTATTGTCTCTTAAAATCGGTCCAGTTTCACGATTAGAACTGGCAGCGATCTGAGTTTGATGATCATGTTGTTGTTGAAGTTGGCTAGATACTTGTAGTATACTGATGAAATGTTGCCCATCTACCCCGACTTCATTTAGCCTCTTGACAGCCTCCCTCAGCTTGTTGAGGGTGGGATCGGATTTAAAGGCTCTTTTGCTAAACTTGGAAACTTTTCGTTTAGAATTGGTGATAAAACCACGCATCTT
Source organism: Asparagus setaceus (assembly GCA_012295165.1). Classification (NCBI taxonomy): domain Eukaryota; kingdom Viridiplantae; phylum Streptophyta; class Magnoliopsida; order Asparagales; family Asparagaceae; genus Asparagus; species Asparagus setaceus. The sequence continues at coordinate 64,394,897 of CM022706.1, read as the reverse complement.
ACTGCCATCAGGTCTTATTCCTGCAGCATTCATCTCCACTTGTTTCTCTATATGGAGATAATCGAGATCATCGAGCACGTCCTCAGCCATGTGGACAGCATCTTTGAGTTGCCAGAGCCAGTCGTTGAGGTCTTCAGTGATTTCTTGTTGCCTGCTCTCCGCTACCTTCACAATAGCTCGGATACGAGGGAGAGCATCTTTCAGCCTCTTAAGCTCATCCTCCATTCGCCTTTGCCGAGCGAAATATCGGTCTGCTGCATAGTTGAACCCGACCTCCACCAGCTTCTCAATGACTTTGCTCACGATCACATCTCCCACAACCACCATATTTGATTCTTCTTCTTCTGCTGCTGCTGCTAGCGATTGGGAAAGCTTGCGGGGAGAGTAAATAAAGTAACACTAGCCCAAAGAAAATAACAAGAAAACAAAATGGCCGGTCCAGTGGGCCTTTGGGTTTAATACTTCCAACGTCAATGACAGCCATCATTTGTACAAGCAGAGTGATTGATTACTCCTTTCCGAAGAAATTAAAGCCAAGCAAACATGTGATGCTAGATCAGATCCATGCGAACGGCTCTTCTATGGCCTTGGCCCCACCTTGAAGATTGACAAAAAAAAAAAAACCAGCTGCATAGGTGGGTTTTGGTTTTGAGTTTGGAAGCTGAAGGCTGAGAAAGAGTGGGTAAAGGGGTAAAAGGGATTTCTCTCTCTCTCTTTTTTTTTGGTGGGTGTTTGGTGTTTTGGGACTTCAATCTTTTTTTTCTTTTTTGTCTTTTTCTTTGATAGAGAGGGGGCTACATCATGTGACTATGTTTGAAAAAAAAATGAGAAGTATTTTAGATATTAGTCCCTCATATCTTCAGTAATTCATATTACTCCCTCAAATCATTGAAATTGTACATTAGGCCCTCCCATCCTCTAGGTTTTAAAAATTGGTCCCTCTGATTATCTCACATTAGATTTGATGGGAATATTATCAAATCTAGTGGTTTGAGGAGATGTTCCAATTTTACCTTTTGTTAATGTCTTCAACTCATTTCTTACCTGTATAAACCCGTAAAATAAAATTCAAGCCCATTGTACTTATCTTCTTCAACAATTAGAAAATGATTCCAACACATTTATGAGCTTCCCAAAGATTGTATTCTCCCTAAAATCTATACAGTCTTATAACTGAGCCGTAATTTGGTAATTGAGCGTGTTGGGTTATGAGCAATATTTGAGGGAAGAGGAGGAAAAAAAATGAACTTGGACTTGTATACAAGTAGAAGAACACAGTTTATTGTATTAGGAGGTATTCTGGTTGTTTTTCGCTTAGTGATTTTGATGAAATGTATGTGAGAATGGGTGATTTGGTCTAGTGAAGTTGTAAGCATATGGATTCTCATCTTGTAATTGAAGCTTTTTAGTATCAATGAATGAAATTAAAAATCATTTTGTTAGTTGCAAATCTGTAACCCAAAGTTTGCAATTTTGTTTGTAATTTTATAGTTAAAGACTACTAAGTATATTATTGGTTCATAATAGAATGCCTGCACATAACCATGGAGTAAATTTTTTAAAAAAAATTGACAGTAGTTTGCTTGTTTTTGGTGATCTTGAAACCTGTAATGCATAATGAGAAACAATATATGATCCATTTATCATAGAAAAATCTCAAATAAGAAGACATAAGTGCATTAAACTCAATCTTGTTTGCCAAAATGTCTCCAAACAAACATTTCCCATAAATCTCCAAACATGTCTACACCAAAACGTACATAATCCAACAAAAGAGTCTCAAACCTCTACAATGTCACCAAAACATATGCAGTCTCACCAAAAGTACCATTTAAAGCCCCTCGGATTGTTACATACAATCATGTTTAATTAACATACATACACCATGACGATTTGTTCATAATTGAGACAAATTTACCCTAAAAATTTACATCAAAAACTGTAAAATGCTGACAATCTTGATGCTAATCTTCGTTAGCAGCCCTTAAGTTTACAATTTGCTCATCAATGGCCTAAAAACATAGACAAAAGCCATAAATAAGTTGTTAAATGCTTGGAATAGTAAAACTATGCTCTATAATACAGATTAGTGTGTGTTAGTGATTGAAACTTTCACCTTTATTGCAATACTTCTCAAGAGAGACAAAGTGATGTTGTTGGGGGCCTAAATAGGCAAGGTAGCGGATGGTTGATGAGAAGTCACGTGCTTCCTAAAGAGGAGTTTACATGTGAGGGAGGTACATGTGAGGGAGGCACATGTGAGGGAATCTCCTTTACAGCTTGTGATGGAGGTTGATGTGAAGGATGGTGTCCTTTAAAGCCTATGTGAGGAAATTTCCTTATGCTTTCATTGCATCAAGATTTTTATTTAATGTGTATGATGAAGCAGCCCCATAGTGGCCTTCTAAAATCAGGATGCTTATATTTCTCACTGAAATTAACTCTTAAGTGTCTTAGACAAAATCTGTGCCTAACATTAGGTACAAGATTCATGAATGGTTCAAGCAACTCTTGAATCACAACAACAGAAAAACAAAGTAAATATTGTTAGTGGTAAGAAAAAGATATTCAAATGGCATGTTTATGAACGAAAATAATAAAAGGAACATGTAATATATTATGTCTTTTGCCTGTTACTTATATAAACACATCTATGTTGATTTTGTTCACCAATTGCCTCTAATAAATACTCAGCTAACCAACTTCATGTTTGCTCACATTCACTTTGCACCATCGTCACAGCTATAAGAAACATTTGATTATTCCTATATTTTATAACTGCACTAAGCAATACCCCTCAACAGGACATCAATCTAAACCAATCATTGGTCTACATCCTTTCTTAAAACTACTAATCTGAGTCTCAAATGCCAAAAAGAATCCAAAGAAGGTATTCGACTCAGTTATATTTATTCTTGTAGTTCTCACTATATATTAGGAATTCGTAGCAAGAGCATGTTTGAATAATCTCATAGCTTCCAGAACTATTCCTCATAAATTTCCCGAATGATATCCAAAGCCCTCGTCCTTACCCTATGCACCTTAATCTTTTTCAATTTGAGGTTCAAATCAATCTTCAATAAATCATTATTGTATGCAATGCGTAAATCTTCCATATTGGATTCTGTTTAATTCTAACCAAAAAAGAAATTTGCTAGCCAGTTAGATGTAGCTTTTGAATTTACAAGAACCCTCCTACAAGTGTGGGTACTAGTATATGATTTAACTGACAATTTGTTTCTTTACAATTCCATGAACTAAACTACTTCTATGGACAAACTTCAGTCTTTCATGCCACTGATATCTTACACCCTGCATTAAGTTTAAACCCAAAATCAAATCCCTCTTTAATAGCATAATATCTTAGTAGGCTTCTAAACTCATTAGGATTGGTAAACTACATACCAGATTCAAGTGGGGTCATCAATTTCAGAATCAATATCTAATCTTGAAATTGAATCATCATTGTTGATATTCATACCTTCTTCACGTCCATAATCATCATTATTATCACCCTCAATCCCATCTTCAGCTTCAAAGTCCTCATTTTCATTAACACCAATACTTTCATCATCAATTTCCCAATCATTCTTATTGTTCTCTTCACTAAACTTTTTTCCCCCCTTCACATCTCCAATGTACGTCAGTAGCCTCATTCACATGTAAATCAGAGTCTTCCAACCCATGTTGTTGCACATTCTCCTCTCTGTCATCCACTTGTGATGTATGCCCCTCTGGAGTTTGTGGTGACCCCTCTTGAGTTTTAATGAGGGCGAGTTAGAGAAATAAAGGGGGTATTACAGTCATAACATTTAAAATATTAATAATGTCACTGTTTTTAACCAAAAAAAAAAAAAAACTTTGGATCATTTAAGCGATACGTTTCACAGGATCATTTAAGTGGTACGTTTCACAAGTATGTCATACAAATAAAAAAAGTGAAACTTTGGATCATTTAAGTGCACTTTACACATTACTTATCTAGGCATTCCATTGAGACTTGAAAGGCTTCTTCTTGAAAACTCTTCTTCGATAAAGTTGGATCTATACTAACATCTCATCGAAAAGTAGAACTTTGTCAGAAAGAATAATTTTGTCTTAAGGTAAATTACACTAAACCCCATGAACATTTAGCCTTTTGCACTAAACCCCAATAAACTTTCAAAATCACACTAAACCCCATGAACTTTTGGACTTGTAGAAAACCCCATGAACTTTTAGACTTTTGCAGATAACCCCAAACGGTGTCAGTTTACTTTTTGTGGACTAAAATACCCCACCTTAAAAGACCCTCCCACTGAAAATTTTATAACCCCTTAACCTTTTTCCCCAACTGTAAAAAATTATCGAGCAAAAGGCATTGAGGGGATCGGTCGGTCTAGGGCTTCGTTGAAATTGGGGTTTCTTGGGAGTTGAGTTAGTTTCCATTAAAAGACTTTGAAACTAACGGTCTGAGCTCAATCTTAAGAGGAGAGTCGGGGAGAAAATGAGATTTATGATTAGGACGGAATATATAGAAAAAGATCATAAATAAAATTTTTAATAAGTTGAAGGGCATTTTGATCTTTTTAGTCATGTGCCCAGTCTAGTTTCCTATTTCAAGCAGGAGAAGAAACCATATACGAGAGAACTTGAATTTCATAAAATAAAAAAAAAAACATAATCTGAAGCTAAATATACAGTAATAAAAAAAACACAAACAAGTTTCATAGCGGCATAACATCAAACACTTCATCCTCAATCCCAAAATAAATGTCTAAAACACGCGAGTGCTTGAATCCTGCACACTGTTAATGTAATTATCAATTTCTCATGGATTAATTAATGGAAGAATTGGAAGAGTATAAAGTTTGAAGAGAGGTAGGTACGTACTTAAGACGCGGTGAAAGATTGGATGGCAATTCGGTCAATTTCTCCGCACCTTCGTCCTTCAGGATTCAAGCACGTACCACTTTCCCCTTAATTGACGCTGAAGATGTTGCTGCTCAAAGTGGGAAAGAGCCTGGAAGAGCATGTCTAGTTCACCGCAGTGTGACCAAAATAGCCTTTTGAGCGATGAGAGAGGCAAACAATCAATTGGGGCGACTGTGTCCGTAGCCATCTTCAGCTTTGGGCAATCTGAAATCCATAGACGTTCAATGGAGTGCAGATGCTGAAAGCTTTCGTCTGCATGCAAATCCACAAGAGCTTCGCAACCTCCAATCAACAAATCCTGGAGGGAGGTGAGACGGTGTCGCAACAAGCCAGCCACGGATGTTAGCTTTTTACAATCATTAATAATCATTTTATAGAGGGAAGGAGAGGATGAGGATGGAGTAGTCAGAGAGAATGTTGGAGAATCAGACAACCCCACATTCACTAACCCCAACCTTTTAATACCGAGGGGCAGAGGGGGCAATGCCTTCAGTTTGGGACACTCCACAATTCTGAGAACTTCAAGGAGAGGCCACCAGGATGCTGCCGTCTCCGCAGATTCTAGTCGGACCACTCTTCCCATTGCTTGCAATTGTAGATTTCTAGAACCTTCAGTTGCTGAAATCCACCTCCAAAACCAATCTGCTTAAGTGCTGTTAGTGAACTCAATTCCAATTTATTGAGAAATGGAAGCTTCCCGAGAGAAGGAGGTGCTCCCATGCTGTGTTGTCAGTAAGAACAATCTCCTCTAGATTTTTAATGACTCTTGCTCCATCAATATGGAGACCTCGCACCTCGGTATCCTGTAATTTTGAGTTGCTTAAGACTATCGAGTGGATGAAGGCGTCGGCACCTTCATTCATACATCCTTTGTTATCATCCCGTACAATTCAGCTCTAACTTTATGCGAGTCTCCTTTTACCATACTCGACAAAGCCGACCTCCTACGTATGGGTCATTTTAAGGCCGACAATGATAAGTTCGAAGCTCTCGTCGGCTTGATTCACTAAGTTTATAAGCGGCGTGAAAAATAACCTTTGAAGCGAAGTGAAAGTCCCAATCCGTCGATCTTTCGTAAGTAAGATCCCGTAACAGCAATCTCCGAGTTAACAAGGTTTTTCAAGACTAGAACTGAAGCAACACTATCTCTAAAACAAAGTACTTGTAGGTGGTAAAGCTTGCAGATTGAACTAGGTAGCCGAGTAATACGATGACCAATTGATAGATATCTGAGATGCCTCAATTTACCCATTGCATCCGGCATTACTTCCATTCCTTCAACAGTGATGCTCAACACCCGAATGCTTTCTAGTGATTCAAACACTTGTTCGAAAGCCACAACATGCTCATCCTTGTATCCTTTAAAGCTTAAAACAAGGGTGTGTAGGTACTTCCATCTGTCCATATCTTTAAGAAGACCAATATTATTGGTTTCAAAGTACAAATGACGTACTGTCTTTGGGATCTGGTTGATCGACATACCTTTGACAAATCTAAAGCATTCATCATCAGATACTTTGCATGCCAGATCATGCAAAAGATCATGCATGATGTACATTTCTTCACTTCTTGCGATCCACGGATTAATGTAAGATACACCACATGGTCCAAAGAATGATAGTTTAGTTAAATCATCAAAGTAGCGTCCTATATCCTCGGTGTCTCGCCAGATTCCGTGGAGATTGTTGAATGAAGCCGAAGCCATCCACATCAAGACTAGAACATCTTTGTGAAACACGTGATCTGAGGGAAGATGCTAGAAAATGCAAAACAAGTTCTTAGGTGCGGCGGTAAATAGCGGTAGCTCAACATCGAGCAGGCATCACATCATCGATATATGAGTAGATTCTAGAATATTCTTCCAATGACTGTCATTCAAGTTATAATGCAACAACGCTCCAATCATCTTGGCAGCCAGCGGCAAGCCTCCAAGCCTTCCTGCGATTTGCTTGCCAAGGGATTCCAGCTTTCTATAATTATGAGGATTTACTCCAGCGAATGCATATCGATTGAAAAGTGATAAGAAGTCATCTCCATACAAGGGATTTAATTTCATTGACTCTTTTGGCGACCCTCCCAAAGCCATTGCAGCCGTATCGGCAACCTTCTCTGATCTGGTAGTTAAAAGGATTTTGCTTCCTTTGAGTCCACTCCTCAATGGAGCAAACAATGCCTGCCAACTAAGGAGGCCATCATCCCAAGCGTCATCCAAGACGAGGAGAAATTTCTTAGATGACATCTGGGCCTTAAGATCTTCCTCCAGTCGGCCACATCCCATAAATCTACTGTCTGTAACATATTCTAGGATATCTCCCATAATCTTTTTGACATCAAAGGGAGTGGAGACACAGGCCCAAATTTTTTTGTCAAATGTACTTTTTAAGGTGTTGTCCTTATCCTCGTAGATTGACTGTACAAGGGTTGTCTTCCCAACTCCTCCGAGGCCTACAATGGAGAAAAGAGAGATACTCTCATTATTATCCTCATCGGCATCGGGCATCCTCACCAACCACTGTAACAATTCCTTCCTCTCCTCATCCCTTCCCAACACATTACTGTCCCTTAAAATCGGTCCAGTTTCACGATTAGAACTGGCGGCGATCTGAGTTTGATGTTGTTGCTCTTGTTGAAGTTGGTTGGATACTTGTAGCGTACTGATGAAATCTTTAACGCCTACCGCCACATCATTTAGCCTCTTGACGGCCTCCGTCAGCTTGTTGAGGGTGGGATCGGATTTAAAGACTCCTTTACTAAACTCGAAATAACCGGAGAAAATACCAGCCACCTTACTGCCATCGGGTCTTGTTCTGCGGCATTCATCTCCACTTGTTTCTCTATCCGGAGATAATCGAGATCATCGGCGTCCTCGACCATGTAGACAGCATCTTTTAGTTTCCACAACCATCTTTTGAGTGCTCCTTGATTTCTCGTTGCCGCTCTCTGCTGCCTCTACAACAGCTAGGATATGAGGGAGAGCATTGTCCAGCCTCTCAAGCTCATCCTCCATACCACTTTGCGGAGCAAAACACAGGTCTGCTGCATAGTTGAACCCAGCATCCACCAGCTTCTCAATGACTTTGCTCACGATCACATCTCCCACAACCACCATATTTGATTCTTCTTCTTCTTCTGCTAGCGATTGGGAAAGTTTGCGGGTGCAGTAAATAAAATAACACTAGCCACAAGAAAAGAACAAGAAAACAAAATGGCCTGTGCTGTGGGCCTTGGGTCTAAAATTTCCAAGGTTAATGACAGCTATCATTTGTACTGTTCTCCACGCGCAAGCAGAGTGATTGATTATTCCATTCCAAAAAATTAAAGCCAAGCAAACATGTGATGCTAGATCGAAAAATGATAAGTGTACACGTCTTTGTGTACTCATCTTGTACACAAAGACACAATGGGGTGGGGCCCATTGTAAAAGTGGGATCAGCCCATTGTAAAAGTGGGATCCCACTTTTACAATGGGCCCCACCCCATTGTGTCTTTGTGTACAAGATCCCACTTTTACAATGGGCCCCACCCCATTGTGTCTTTGTGTACAAGATGAGTACACAAAGAGGTGTACAGTTATCAAAACCCTGCTAGATCAGGCTCTTTTTCTTTGATGGAGAAGGGGGCTACAGCACGTGACTATGTTTGAAAGGAAAATGAGAAGTATTTTAGATATCAGTCCCTCAAATCTTCAGTAATTCATATTAGTCCCTCAAATCATTGAAATTGTTCATTAGGCCCTCCATCCTCTAGGTTTTACAAATTGGTCCCTCTGATTATCTCACATTAGATTTGATGGGAATATTCTCAAATCTCATGGTTTGAGGAGATGTTCCGATTTTACCTTTTGTTAATGTTTTCAACTCATTTCTTAACTGCATAAACCCGTAAAATAAAATTCAAGCCCATTGAACTTATCTTCTTCAACAATTAGAAAACGATTCCAACACATTTATGAGCTTCCCAAAGATTTATTCCCCCTAAAATCTATATAGTCTTCTAACCGAGCCGTAATTTGGTAATTGAGCGTGTTGGGTTATGAGCAATATTTGAGGGAAGAGGAGAAAAAAAATGAACTTGGACTTGTACGCAAGTAGAAGGACACAGTTTATTGTATTAGGAGGTATTCTGGTTGTTTTTCGCTTAGTGATTTTGATGAAATGTATGTGAGAAGGAGTGATTTGGTCTAGTGAAGTTTGTAAGCATATGGATTCTCATCTTGTAACTAAAGCTTTTTAGTATCAATGAAAGAAATTAAAAATTATTTTGTTAGTTGCAAATCTGTGACCCAAAGTTTATATTTTGTTTGTATTTTCATAGTTAAAGACTTTCTAAGTATATTATTGGCTCATAATAGAATGCCTGCACATAACTATGGAGTAAATTTTTAGAAAATTTTGATAGTATTTTGCTTATTTTTGGTGATCTTGAAACCTGTAATGCATAATGAGAAGCAATATATGATCCATTTATCATAGAAAAATCTCAAATAAGACGACATAAGTGCATTAAACTCAATCTTGTAATTTGCCAAAATGCCTCCAAACAAACATTTCCCATAAATCTCCAAACATGTCTACACCAAAACGTACATAATCCAACAAAAGAGTCTCAAACCTCTACAACATCACCAAAACATATACAGTCTCACCAAAAGTACCATTTAAAGCCCCTCCGATTGTTACATACAATCATGTTTAACATACATACTGTGGGTTCATGGGGACCACACCCCACGAGCATGAGATTTCTCTCGTGATGGGGTGGGGGCCACAGCCACGAGCCGCCCATGAGCACGAGAAAATGCGTGCTCGTGGGGCTCGTGGGGGCCACCCCACGTTCGCATCCACGAACGCGTTTTCCCAGCGCGTTTCGAACGCGGTTTTGACACGTCCCCTAACTGTATAAATAGGGGGGCAACAGTTAGGATTTTGTGTGCGATGCTGAGGGTTTTGAGGAGTTTTAGACGGCGGCTACAGGTGTTTTTGGCGGCGGCTAGAACATCTATTTGAGAGAGAATTTGTGAGAGATTTGAGAGTTTGTTTGAGGGTTTTATTGGTGAGATCTTGTGTGATTGTAAACCCTATTTATTTTCTCTTTCTCTCAAGTAGTAAAATCTCTCCTCTTTGCCCGTGGGCGTAAAGCGATTCTTGAACCACGTAAATCATTGTTTTCTTGTTAAGAGATTTGTAATAGCTTGTTTAGCCTCGGCAATTGAGTCCACAGAAGCGATGAGAGGAAGAGTGTATATCCACTTTGTTGAGATATTCGTTGTTGATTCTTATTTTCTTTGTGAAACGGGGATTTATTTGTGATATTAACGGGGATTTATTTGTGATCTTACTCTCTTGTTGTGGCTGTTGTTTTGCAGAGGTGCTGCCGAAATTTTCGCTATGCACAACAAGTGGTATCAGAGCTTCCGGATTTTTGACTTGGGGCTTGTTTGAAGGATTCGCCGAAGGATTCTTATTTGAAGAGTTAGATCTACAACATGGGTAAAACAATCACATTGGGATCGTCTCTTACGAAGGCGATACAAAGTTTGAGCATCAATAATACAAAGATTGATGTTCCGAAGTTTGACGACAAGATCAATTTCGGTTTGTGGAGATGCCTGGTGATGAATACGTTGGATGCACAAAATTTAGAGGAGACTTTTGAGTTACAAGAGAAACCTGAAGACATTGATAATAAGGTTTGGAAGAAGATGAGCAGTAGGGTTTGTGGAGTTATTCGGTCATGCTTGATGTCAGATTTCATTTATGATGTGATGACTGAGATGTCGGCTAAGAAATTATGGGAAATGCTCAATGAAAAGTATCTTGCTAAGAGCATTGAGAATCGGCTTCACTTGAAGAGGAAGTTTTATCAGTTCAAGATGAAGAGGGGAGTTTCCATTAGGGAGCATATAAATAACTTCACGAAGTTGCTTTCGGATATGGCCAATGTGGATATCAAGGTTGAGGATGAAGACAAGGCGGTACTACTCTTGTGTTCATTGTCGGAGGATGATTACGGTACATTTGTCCTCACTATGATAAATGGGAGAACTATTGTTAGTTATAAGGAGGTGATCTCAGCATTAGTAAATTATGAGTTGAGAAAAAGTGATAATGAATCCTCCGAGAAGGCATCGGGAGATGCATTAGCAGTTCGAGGCCGTACTCCAAACCGTTGGCAGTCCAACGCTCAAAATCGAAGAATAGAGGTGGCCATAAGAGTGTTGGTAGGAACCAGTGTCGCTTTTGTAAAGAAGAAGGACATTGGAAGAATGAATGCACAAAGTTAAAGATAAAACCGAGAAGAATAAAGGGAAAGCTGTACAAGTTTCGGAAGTGAATGTTGTCAAGGCTAGTGGCGTGCTTCCTAAAGAGGACTTAGAGGAGTTTAGCTTTATGGTGTGTTGGAGGGGAAAGTATCCCATGGGCCGCGGTCCATTGGACCCCTAGGGTGTGAACCCTTGGATCTCCTTGGGATCTGAAATCTGAAATTTTGGATCCCGGGGATCCGAGGTCCTGAAGGCTGATCAATGGATGACCCTCAGATCTCGTGTGGTCTGCTCAACAAGTGAGGGAGGTACATGTGAGGGAGTACAGGTTCTATCAGAACCCCGCACCGGTTCTGATAGCCGTCCCTTTCAAGCTCAATTACGGAAGTGCCCCCTAGCACTTTCGTAATTGAGCGTCTCAGAACGCCCCGCACGGTGCGGGGCGTTCTGAGAGGATATGTACTCCATGTAAGGGAGGCACTGTGGCACATGTGAGGGAATCTCCTTTACAGCTTGTGATGGAGGTTGATGTGAAGGATGGTGTCCTTTGAAGCCTATGTGAGTAAATTTCCTTATGCTTTCATTGCGTCAAGATTTTTATTTAATGTGTATGATGAAGCAGCCTGCCATAGTGGCCTTCTAAAATCAGGATACTTATATTTCTCACTGAAATTAACTCATAAGTGTCTTAGACAAAATTTGTGCCTAACATTAGGTACCAGATTCATGAATGTTTCAAGCAACTCTTGAATCACAACAACAGTAAAACAAAGTAAATATTGTTAGTGATAAGAAAAAGATATTCAAATGGCATGTTCATGAACCAAAATAATAAAAGGAACATGTAATATATTATGCCTTTTGCCTGTCACTTATATAAACACATATATGTTGATTTTGTTCACCAATTGCCTCTAGTAAATACTCAACTAACCAAGTCCATGTTTGCTCACATTCACTTTGCACAGCTGTCACAGCTATAGGAAACATTTGAATATTCTCATCTTTTATAACTGCACTAAGCAATACCCCTCTAACAGGACATCAATCTAAACCAATCACTGGTCTACATCCTTTCTTAAAACCACTAATTTGAGCCTCAAATGCCAAAAAGAATCCAAAGAAGGCATTAGACTCAGTTATATTTGTTCTTATAGTTCTCACTCTAATATAACTATTAGGATTTCTTAGGAAGAGCATGTTTGAATAATCTCATAGGTTTTAGAACTATTCCTAAATGATATCCAAAGCCCTCTTCCTTGCCCTGTACACCTTAATCTTTTTCAATTTGTGGTTCAAATCAATCTCCATTATTGTATGCAATGTGTAAATTTTCCATATTGGATTCTGTTTAATTCTAACCAAAAAGAAATTTGCTAGCTAGTTAGATGTAGCTTTTGAATTTACAAGAACCCTTCTACAAGTGTGGGTACTAGTATATGATTTAACTGAATTTTTATTATTAAGAATTCCATGAACCAAACTACTTCTATGGACAATCTTAAAAAATTTATTTCTAAGGGGTTGTTTGTAATTTTCTAATTTAGAGGTCTTTGCATAATTTTTAGATTTATAAGAACATTGGTTATAACTTTTGGATTTTTAGAATTTATTAAAGATATTTCCATTATTTAGGATAAAATCACGAGTAATGTATTACAAATATATTTAAAGGGTTCTATTAATTAGGATAGAATTATAATGTGATATTAGAAAAGTTAAGGGTTCTATTATATTTAAAGGGTTCAATGACAAATATTGTCCAAGAAAAGTTTTTCCCAAACTACCACTTTTAAAGGGAAAGTATGATGATTTGAGAACTGGATAAACTTGATGTCTTAAGAGGGGCTTCAAATGGATTAATTAGCTTGATTCAGGACCCAAAAGGCCAAAAGTGAACGGCTTTAGATTTTAATATTACTTATTACATATCCATTTTCAAGAATTAATGGGCCAAGAGTTTAAATTTTAATATTACTTATTAGATACCGATTTTCCAGGATTAGAGGGCCATAGGCTGGACGATGTGCAAGTTGTGTGATCTCAAAGAGTAATTTGTATGAGTTAATATGCTCCTGAATGATTATAATAATTAGTAATAATTAGTTTGCAACAAATAAAAAGAGTCGATTACTATAGTAACTGCAGTAGCTTCACAACTAATTGGGAAGCGAAAATAATTTTCACAGTATTAGTTTTATAATATTATCATTTGAATTTGATTTGTTGGAGGCAACCGAAAATTATGGAACGCTCAGATAATCCCAACAAAAGTTACACATAAACTGAAAAAACTTCACTTGACTAGAGAAGTCACTAGGACCAGAAAGATTTTCAGCATAATTGTTTCAAAATTTTGAAATATTCCACGAGCATAGGTGTATAAATCGTTTGATAAATTTTATGAAGGTATATTGGAGTGCAATATGCTGAATTATGCTTATGTGTTGCTTTTTCCCTAATAAATAGAGGCTCAAACAATTAATAATCAGAGACAAGTAAATTTGTTGAATGTAGCTATAAGATAATCATAAAGGTCTTAACTAGTATACTTAATATCAAATTAGATTTATTGATTGATCTCGTCCATTCTGGATTCATAAAAGAAGATATTTATTGGAGGTAGTAGCTACAAACACGAGGTGATTTCTGATTGTTCACAAAATAAGAAAGTTAGAGGTTTTCCTCTTTTTTTAATTTTAAAGATTAATTTTACAAAAGCATGTGATACGCTAGAATGAGTTTCTTTCGGGATGTGTTGAGGGTTAAAAGACTTGAGTGATAAGTGGATAAATTGAGGTGTAACTTGTCTAAAAGGGGCTGTATCTTTTATTTTGGTATGTTAAGAGGAAGATTTTGCCTAGGAGAAGAGTTAGACAAGGGGTCCATTCTCTCCTTTATTATCTCAGAAATTGTTTTCAATAAAATGTTAGATTTGTCTGCAAGTTTTAATCCAGCTCTAAGGTCGGACCGTAATCCTTTAGTTAGAAAAAGTTATATGTTTCCAACATATACATATGATACTCTAATTTGCTGTCAATAAAAAGAAGTCAATTAACCATGTGAAAATTAGTTGTTCATTAGTATGAATTGGTTTCTAACCATGTGAAAATGTGATGGAGGTCCCAGCTCAACATGCGAGGGAATCTCCTTTACAGCTTGTGATGGAGGTTGATGTGAAGGATGGCGTCCTAAAGCCTATGTCGGAGCATCAAATGCAAAAGCCTCGATATTGATTTCTTTGGGCTGAGCAAAAAACGGTTTGAACCGACTAAATTGACCGAACCGGCCGATCTTCAATGGTTCGGATCGATTCTATATTGGAATCGGTTCGGATCGGGGTTTGCTGTTTATATATCGGTGTGGGCCGAACCGACCGCATCACGTTAATCTCCAGAGTAACCCTCTCTTTTCTCCGCACAACCCACTACATGCACCCATTCTGAAGATCCACAAAAGCATCCCTTACCAGCTCATATGGGCTCCACCATTACACCCATCTCCAAGGAGCACTTCAACAATGCAAGTTGTTAGAAAAAATAAAAACGGAGCATGCACGCATTTTTAAACACCCACAACAGCACTCCTTCATAATTCACATGGGCCCACGACACCCATTTAAAGTCTCAAAGTAATAACGGAGCATGCTTTTATTTCATCAAGATGTTTATTTAATGTGTATGATGAAGCACCCTGCCATAGTGGCCTTCTAAAGTCAGGATGCTTATGGGGCGGTCTAGTAGGTCACGTGGCAAAGCCACGTCGCTCCCTCATGGGGGGCTTAGGTTCGATTCTCTTTTGCGTCAAAGGCACCATCACAAAAAAAAAAAGTCAGGATGCTTATATTTCTCACTGAAATTAATAATAAAACAAAGTAAATATTGTTAGTGATAAGAAAAAGATATCCAAATGGCATGTTTATGAACGAAAATAATAAAAGGAACATGTAATATATTATGTCTTTTGCCTGTCACTTATATAAACACATCTATGTTGATTTTGTTCACCAATTGCCCTAATAAATTCTCAACTAACCAAGTCCATGTTTGCTCACATTCACTTTGCATCACTGTCACAGCTATTAGAAACATTTGATTATTCCCATCTTTTATAACTGCACTAAGCAATACCCCTCAATAGGACATCATTCTAAACCAATCACTGGTCTACATCCTTTCTTAAAACCACTAATCTGAGCCTGAAATGCGAAAAAGAATCCAAAGAAGGTATTAGACTCAGTTATATTTGTTCTTGTAGTTCTCACTCCATATTAGGATTTCTTAGGAAGAGCATGTTTGAATAATCCCATAGCTTCGAACTGTTCCTCATAACTTTCCTGAATGATATCCAAAGTCCTCTTCCTTGCCCTATACACCTTAATCTTTTTCAATTTGAGGTTCAAATCAATCTCCATTATTGTATGCAATGCGTAAATCTTCCATATTGGATTCTGTTTAATTCTAACCAAAAAAGAAATTTGCTAGCTAGTTAGATGTAGCTTTTGAATTTACATGATCCCTTCTACAAGTATGGGTACTAGTATATGATTTAACTGACAATTTATTTTTTTTAGAATTCCATGAACCAAACTTCTTCTATGGACAAACTTCTGCCTTTCATGCCACTGATATCTTACGTCCTGCATTAAGTTTAAACACAAAATCAAATCCCTCTTTAATAGCATAATATCTTAGTAGGCTTCTAAACTCGTTAGGATTGGTAAACTACATACTAGATTCAAACTTGGGATCACTCACATCCCTATCCTCTCTAAATTGGTGCCATTGTGTTTTTTCTGTGACCTCATCATCACTTGGACATATACTGTACAACTCATCACTGTCATCAATTTCAGAATCAATATGTAATCTTGAAATTGAATCATCAATGTTGATATTCATACCTTCTTCACGTCCGTAATCCTCATTATTATCACCCTCAATCCCATCTGCCGTTTGTGGTGACCCCTCTTGAGTGAATCAAGCTTCTCATGGATGTGCTCAACATAGTTATAAATGTGCTTCGCCACATCACTACCCCGCCGCGCGTAAGTTAAATAGGAAAAGGTTTGTAGATGGAAAAATATACTTAAATCTCTATCCACTATATTAAAGGGGTCTTTAACAAATAATCTAATTACACTTGTGTACCCCATCTTCCTGACAAGCTCTTCTAAGTATTCACAAGTAAAAAAAATCCTTCTCCACGTACAAAGTTTAGATTTTCTCCCCCGACATATTTTACCCTTGGCAGCTTCATAAAACTACCATCATGATAGAAAATAACTTTAAAATACACATTCATCCCCACATTAAGAAAATTTTAATCATCCAATATCAGTCCGGATAATATTCTGTATATTTGTGTAAAACAATTTAAAATACTGAACATCTATTAAAACACAAGCAACAGGCAAAACCCCAAGAATCAAGAAAATGTTGCATTTTACCACAAAATTCTAAAGCATAGCAAATCGGCACTCTCCACTTGAAAAAATTATAATCAACAACAATGTCGTCCATAATCAAACACATTCACACAACAACCAACAACAAATACCTAAAAATCCTAAAACGCAGCTAAACCTGTACATATCCAACATGTAACTAAAGTGAAAACAGTTTTACCCTAAAGAATATGAAACCCAAGCCCAAAGTACAGCTAAATTTCAAGATTTCCCCTTCTTTCGCCTTGTTGATTGCAATTTGCTCTCCCTCACTTGGGCGTAATAATTTTAAGAAGATATAAGAATTGGGGTTCTTTTATCGTTTGATAAGAATTTTAATGAGGGCGAGTTAGAGAAATAAAGGGGGTATTACGGTCATAACATTTAAAATATTAATAATGTCACTGTTTTTAACAAAAAAAACTTTGGATCATTTAAGTGATACGTTTCACAAGTATTTCATACAAATAAAAAAAGTGAAACTTTGGATCATTTAAGTGCAATTTACACATTACTTATTTAGGCATTCCATTGAGACTTGAAAGACTTCTTGAAAACTCTTCTTCGATAAAGTTGGATCTATATTAACATCTCATTGAAAAGTAGAACTTTGTCAGAAAGAATAATTGTGTCTTAAGGTAAATTACACTAAACCCCCATGAACATTCAGACTTTTGCACTAAAGCCCAACAAACTTTCAAAATCACACTAAACCTTAGCGAATTTTTTGATGGTAGAAAACCTCCACGAACTTTTAGACTTTTACAGAAAACCCCCAAACGGTGTCAGTTTACTTTTTTGTGGACTAAAATACCCCACCTTAAAAAAAGACCCTCCCACTGAAAATCTTATAACCCCTTCACCTTTTTTTCCCAATTGTGAAAAAAAATTATCGAGCAAAAGGCATTGAGGGAATCATTCTGGTCTAGGGCTTCATTGAAATTGGGACTGTGCCGGAGTTCTGTCAGTTTCCATTAAAAGACTTTGAAACCAACGGGTCTGGGCCTGATCTTAAGAGGAGAGTTGGGGAAAAAAAAGTAAAAACGAGAGATTTATGATTAGGGCGGAATATATAGAAAAAGATCATAAATAAAATTTTTTAATAAGTTAAAGGGCATTTTGGTCTTTTTTAGTCACGTGCATTGCATGTGCCAAGTCAGACTTAATGGTGTTAGTATGGGGGTTTTCTGCAAAAGTTTTTTGGGGTTTAGTGTGATTTTGAAAGTTCGTTGGGGTTTAGTGCAAAAGGCTGAAAGTTCATGGGGGTTTAGTGTAATTTACACTTATTTTTACTCTTTGAAAATAATTTTAGAATTAGTGGACCTAATATGATTTCAATTGTTTGCTAATTTCAAAATACTAGAGATCTAAGAGACTAGTATTGAAAAAGGAAAAAAAAGAACATTTTGGTCATTTGGTAACTTATTTTCACTTTTGGTACGTTAATTATTGCCTTCTTTTTCACTTTGATGTCTCAAAATATTTTTTTAACAATTTAGTCCACCAAAGTCCTGATCATATTTTACTTTAATATTCTCAAAATGTTTCTTCAACACTTTGATGCCCTAGAGTTCTAATCACATTCTACCTTGATACCTCGCCCAGATTCTTTTAGATTTTTTGTCAAATTTATTGGTACATTTGGATCCATTTTATCCAGTCACTAAGCACGTGATAAGAAATGCATGTCGGATATTTTTTGTTCATCAGTAATAGATATTGTCGCACTTATAATATCTCAAAAATATATGATTTCTATATTTCTTATATTTACTGTTAATTCATTATAAATGAGGTTTGAAAGCTTGGGTTTGAAAACAAAACACTTAATATGTTAACAAAAACCCATCAATATATTGGTTGAGCCACTATCAATAAGCAAAGAAGGCAGACATTGAGCAAAGAGTAGATAATGTTGAAAGTAACTTGGTTAATTACCTTGGGAATTTGGAAGGTTGTCTAGTTATTTGAGGACTCTAATAATGTAGCATGCATGAATCTTATTGGATGCTTGAATCTTGCTATGAAGTCTAAGAGTCATTGCAGTAATATATATTTAAATGAAGGGTCTGTTGGAGTCAATTGATTGTTGGGATATTGTGGTGAAAGACTTTGAAAAGCCTCAAGATGAAGGTACGCTATTGGCGGCACATAGAGACTCGCTCAAAGAGTCCTGTAAGAAAGATAGTAAGACCCTCTACTTTATTTATCAAGGAGTTGACGAATCAACATTTGAGAGACCTCAGATGTGCCGACCGTAAAACATGCATGGGAGATACTTCAAAATTCCAATAATGGAATGAAGAAGGTGAAGAATGTGCCACTTTAAATACTCTGAAAGGAGTTTGAAGATCTAGAGATTGAGGAAAGTGAATTAGTTTATGACTATTTCACTCGAGTCTTGGCCGTGGTGAACCAACTTCGAAGAAATAGAGAGAATATTGAAGATGTTTGTGTGGTGGAGAAAATTCTCCGATCACTTCCTCAGAAGTTTGATTATATTGTACATGTCATCGAAGAGTCAAAACGACATGGCGATGTAGTCCATTTTAACTGTTCTAATCTTTTGGACCATTACATGTTATTCATGCTTTCTAGTTGAGTAGTGTGTTTGAAAGCATTTGAACCATCTTGATCTAATTGCTTGTCTAAAACTGAAGCAAGTATATATAATAGTTTAAATAATCATGCTTGATTAATGGGACGATATTATAGAGCCTAAAAGCTTTAAGAAATGCTAGGCGTAAAACAAGCACCGTGCCAATTATTCTTTAAAAAAATACAATTCCAGTTACATCTCAGCGGTAGATGTTGATGAAATTTAGCTAACCTACAGGAATTTAGATGATCCAACTCCTAAATGATATTAGCAGTTCCAATTACAGATTTAAATAATTTCTTGATGTAGTTGAGATAAATTTTCATATGAATCTTAAATGATAACTTGATAAAGGTTTTCTTTACAAGTATATCCTGGCTTATTTGAGCATCCGATTAATCTCTCATGCATATGATGTCCTTAATCTCTCATACATATGATGTACTCAATGAGCACCTAAGAAATTTTCCTTTTCTCCTTGAGATTCTGCTCAAAATCAATTTCTTGGTCTCATTTAACTCCAATTCCATTTGCCAAACAAGCCATAACAGATCAAAGTACAAGAACAAACACAAATAAAAACAAACTCAAAGCAATATGGTTAAGAGAAAAATCCTATCGATAAAATATACAACATTTTTCAAAATTTCAACAGTGCAATACAAGCATTATGCCATTCTAAAAGAATCATAAACAAGCAAATAAACTTTCATCTTGTTCATTAACTCTCCATCTAAACATTCAAATATTGACAATTCTCTCGGATTTGGCCCTCACTTCCACTAAGCACATTAATCTTCCCCATTTTTATCGTAGATTTAGCAAAGTCCCCTAAGAAAAGCTCTTGATCCTAAGAATAAGCCCATACTAACCCCATAACATTCTCCTCTACACTCTCAGAAACCAGTGCTTCATCACTCTAAAGCAAGCTGAGGCCTCTCAGCAAATTAAGATAGCATTGTCTCTCCCATTTGTTGGGCAAATTGCACTACAAAGATCTTCGAAATGTATAGCTTCTCTCTTTAAAGGAGAATGAAGGTCCTCCGTATGCTAGATGACCATAAAGTCTCCCTTTGAACCTTGCGCACCTTGATCATCCGATGGTATGACTCCCTGCAGTCAACAAGCATTGGTACGCATGTATGAGTATAGGCCCACAACGTAAACATTAAATAGAAAGTTTGATAGTCAATATCTAATAGCTTTAATCTTTGGGTTAATTTGGTTGTTGTCCCCAGGAGGCCTAATTTGCATCGGACCATAAGCTGTGATCCAGATGGTGGGAAAATCTTATGGATGTTGTTTTGCTTATGATTGCCGATGGGTAATTCTCTAAATTTTCTGCCCTTCTCAATCGTCTAGGAGTCCATGATTTTCCATGGATGATTGAGATATACTCACAAATAAAAGGAAAGATTGTTACTTAAACTTCTGCTTTAAATTGATTCCCTGGCAGGTATGCACCCTCCCCAACAATTAATATCAGAACATAGTTTGACCTTGAATTAGTTGATACATATGAGTTAGTTGCACAGACCCCCTTGTAAAATCCTTGTTTTGCACTTAACTACCCTTGTAGTTTTGTTGCGCTTGGTTTCAATTCCTATGACTCTTTTACCGGTGGTGAAATTTTGGCAAATATTGACCCTGCCTAAAATTAGTGAGTCTGTCTCTGAAAAAAAAAGTCACAAAAAAATTTAACCCAGGAAGTCGATCCGTAACAATGAAATACAGAGGTAGTAAGTGCAAAATAGCAATGCTGCACGCGCGCGGGGGTGGGGAGTGGGGATTACTATCCGTGACATGTACGTAGTCATCATTTTACAAATAAATTAAAGAAGTGAGTTATCAGTACCTGATAGATCTACAAGGTCTACTATGTCAAGGCCATGTGCTGCAAAGCTGGCCATGAGAGCCTCCAGAATGGAGTTTGGAGCAGGTATCATTTTGCTTGTAAGTGTTACATTCGCTTTCAGAGAGTTCTTCTCCCTAAGTATACTTCCCAGCTCGGCCCCCCTTGTTGTGCGCAGTGGAAAATTTCGGCAGCACCTCTGCCGAACAATGGCCACAATAAGAGAGCTAGATCATAATAAGAATTCCCGTCTTACCAAGGAAACAAGAATCTGAAGTAAATATCTCAACAAAGTGGGATATTTACTCTTCCTCTCATCGATTCTAGGACCGACTTTCGAGGAACCTAAAAGCTATTACAAATCAAATCCTTGATAAGATACACGAATTTTACGTGGTTCGTGAGTTGCCCCTCGTCCTGGTGAGGAGGAATCTACTATTAGAGAGAAAGAGAATACAAATAGGGTACAATTCTCACACCAAAATCCTAGAACAAAACTCTCGAACCCTCACAAATATCTCCCTCAAATGGCGGCTCAAAACCCTAACTTCATTACGATTTTCGGCCACAAATCAAACCCTTGTTATAGGGTATTTATAGGGCCAAAACCGTGTTAAAATCGCGTCAAAAGCGTTACGCATTCCCAAAGCGTACAAAACGCGTGGTGGCCCCACGAGCGCTCGTGCTGCGTGGCAGCGTTCAGCAGCGTCATGGGGTGGGCGCCCCACCCATCGCGAGCGCGTCTCGCGATGGCCCGCAACAGTTCGTGCTTGTGGCCCCACCCATCACGGCGCACAATTCTCCACCTCGGTGAAGATTTTTCCCAAAGCGGTGACATCAAAACAACCAAATGTCCCACTTGTTGCGTCCGAGCGAAGTGAATAAATCCACGACAACGGACTCAATCCACAACAAATTCGGGAACCCAAATGAGAGTTCAAATAATCTCCTCCCCATCAAAACCAACAGAACGCATCATAAAGACTTCCTACGTATCCTCTTGCCCAAGGAATCAAGCCTCACGTAGTTCACCCAAATGGCCGCCAACGGCCTCAACAATCACGAATGTGCAACAAGTCTCGCAATGATCAAACTTGTTGCTCGGAACCACCTTTGTGAGCATATCGCGGATTATCCTTCGTGTAGACCTTCACAATCTCCACATCACCATCTTCAAGAACATCACGAACGAAGTGATAACGAACGTCAATGTGCTTCGTCCTCGCATGAAGAGCCTGGTTCTTCGCCAAATAGATAGCACTCATGCTATCACAATGAATGGTGACGGATCGTTGCGATATACCAAGTTCCTCCAAAAGTCCTCGAAACCAAATCGCCTCCTTCACAGCCTCCGTAATTGCCATATACTCTGCCTCCGTTGTAGACAAAGCAACCATAGACTGCAAGGTGCATCTCTAACACACCGGCGCATGAGTCAAAGTGAACACATAACCGTCGTGGGCCGGCGTTTATCAAATCCCGGCAAAATCGAATCAACATAACCAACACACAGCGCCCACTGTAGTGTCGCTCATAAACCAAACCAATATTGGCGTACCTCGAATGTACCTCAAAATCCATTTCACGGGTTCCAATGACCCACTCTGGATCATGCATGTATCTGAAACCATGCTCCTTGCACGTGATAAATCACGGTCATTACATACCATTCGTACATCAAGCTTTCAGCTGGCGGCTGCATATGGAGTCTTCGACATTAACTCTCGATCTTCAAGCTGTCTTGATGAAAGGTCGGTGAAAGCTTCAAATGGGCTCCTAATGGTACACTGACTGGCTTCGTATCCATGCTAACATGGAACCGCTGTAGAACCTTCTTCAAATAAGCCATCTGTGTCAAACAAATTTTGCCCTTCTTCTTGTCTCTACCGATCTCCATCCCCAAAATGCGCTTAGCCTCACCCAAATCCTTCATCTCGAACTCCTTTGAAAGCTGTGCCTTCAATTCATTTATAGCAGACCTGGAAATAGAGGCAACCAACATTTCATCGACATATAATAACAAATAGATATCGCACCTCCTTTCAACTTGCAAAATATCGCAAGGATCAAAGCGGCTCGAGTGTATGAATGACCAAGCATAAAACCATCGAATCGCCTATACCAATGTCGAGACTGCTTCAAACCATATAGCGATTTCTTTAGTCACAAACCAACTTTTCTTTCCCTGCATTTCGGAATCCCAATGGTGAGTCATATAGATTTCTTCATCAAGATCACCATGAAGAAATCGTCTTCACATCCAACTGATCTAATTCCAATCCATCTTTGTGCCACCAATGCTAGCAAAATCGAATCGACGAATGCTTCACCACCGGAGAGAAGACCTCATTATAATCAATACCTTCCTCCTGTATAGCCAGCCTTGCGAACCAACCTAGCTTTGAACCTCAATGGAGTGCCTTCAATGCCCTCCTTCTTAGTGTATACCCACTTGCAACCAATTGTCTTCCGTCCCTTTGGAAGCTCAACAAGCTCCTATGTATCGTTCTTGTGAAGAGACTCCATCTCTTCTGCATAGCTACCGCCGAATCACCTCCGAACTCGCTTTCGGCCTCTCACGAATGTAGTAGGTATCATCTCATCGATACTCTCCACCGAAGTGCATATGCAAGCTGTATCGGCATACCGTCTTTGGCATATGTATGTTTCTCCTTTGTCTCCGAACCGCAATAGAATCACGAACTGGCCGTCGGTCCATGATCCTACACATCTACTCATATCCTCCGTGTCACCGTCGTGCTCGCTGGCGTCACCTCGTCGGCACTCTAATGGATATTGTACCATCACGGACAATGTGGAGCGCATTGATCTCCACCACTGCGATATCTCCTTCGTCGGGTCACTCTCGTAGACATTAAAATTGCCTATAAGTCCCCGAACATAGCTTCGTAGCGGATGAGTTGATAATCGGCGAGCCATCCGGGTAATGCTTGGCGAACCGTTGGCGACACCGCAAGTGACCGATGCAAACCCTCTCATCAAAGAGACCACGAGGTTTTCGGGTCAGCTAGCCGGTTAGCAGCGGGGGTCAAAGAAGCGGCCCCTTGGGGAGTCGGGGCGGCACGGAAATTTTCAAAGCTCTCTCTCCTTCACGAACCGTCAGCTAATTCCGGGGTCTTGGCGACATACTAGGCGTTGGCGTCGTATAAACAGCCGATGAGGCATGAAGTCGGCAAAGTCGGCCAGCGCAAAACAAGTCGGCAGGCGTCAAAGGCGACATCCGATGAAGCGTCTGAAGCAAAAGTGAGTCGGCAAAGGCGTCTGAGTCAACGAAATGACGATCGTGAAATGAACCCGATGTGAAGTTGACGAAGCGAGTTGACTAGACTCAAGCAGAAGCGAGGCGGAATCGGCCGTACTTAGTCCGTCAATGCAAATGGCCGTCGAGCTCTGAAAGCCGTCGGATACGGACTCAAACAGCGACATCCGGAGAATGGCCGAGGCGGCGAGGAAAAATCGAAATCGAGTTTGGCGAAATGAAGAACCCGAAGCGGAGCGGCCCGGCCTTGGCGGCGGTGAAACAGGCGCCACCGTGGCCTTGGCGGTGGCCTTGATCCTGGCAGCGCCATCACCCTCTCTTGAACCCTATAAATAGAGAGGAGGGAGAGTTTAAAGAATTCGATCGGGTCGAGGTTGGATTTTCGATATTCGAGGGGAGAGTTCTCGCGAGATCTCGAGCCTTCGTTACACAGATCCAAGCACCGTGATGCGAACTTCGGTCTACATCAGATCTACATAGAGGTAAGCGAATCGGGTCGAACTCTGAGATACCCTCTAGATTAAGCCGTCTTAATCTGAGGATATTGGCGTGATTTCTCCTAGTAGATCTCACCGCTCGGCGATCCTCTCGCCGTGGAGTCGTCCCGTGGGTGTTCGTTCGCTTACCGTGAAGCAGCCCTCGTCTGTAGTTCGAGAATCGGGTTCCTACCGAGTCGAATTGTGATGGTCCACGGACTAAACAAGTCCGACACGGTGAAGAACCTGGCGAGGATCGAATAATAGAGATCCGGCGTTTGTTCGATGAAGGAAAAGTTGTAATTGTAAGCCTTAAATAAAAGCTTTCTTTTGTTTGAATTTTGTTGTAGGCCAAAGGCGTAAACAAATTCAAAACAATGAAAATAAACTTTCATGAACAAGGCAACCACGGTGGGGCAGCGGCTTCAATGAAGCGGTCGTGTCATAGCCAGCAGTTGGATCCGGTCGTCGAGGAGAGGTCAGTCGAGTTTGACCAATAAAAGTTCGAGGATTACCTCTCCTCCTCGTCCGGATCTAACTCTCCCGCAAGTCCAAGAAGGTCTCCGCAAGGAAGATCCACTCGGCCTCAGTCACGGAGGCAGAAAGTCCGACCCACGTAGTCAAGATTGCGGACAACGGTGATTCCACAGCCTGCGGCCAAAACTCTGAGCCTCTATACGTATAGGGTTAATTCCGATGGCGTCATGACTCTCTAAGAGAGCGTCAAAACAGCGACAACAGCAGCGGTTAAGCGGCAGAATCAGCGGGCGGGATTAAGCTATGAAGCGGATCTAAGGTCGGGTTAACTTCGAGGCGAAGTGCGAGATGCGTGGCCGACTCCTGGCCGACAAATGAATGGAGTCGTGTCAGCGGAACCGTTCCACTCTGAGGCGTATTGAGCACCATGGCGCTCGCACAAGCTTACGGGTTTTGGTGCAATAAGCTCGTAAGTTGAAGGAAGAAGTGGCGAAGTCAACAAGGCGCCAAGTGTGGGGCAGTCAGTCGACAATTCAGCTACGATGAGCTTGGCGTAAACCTAGCCTACCGGCGAGCAAATTCGCCCGGCATCATGCGAAATCTCTGCGGCGGTGTCGAAGTTGCCTCGGCACGAGTTACCTCGGTGTCTACACGGACACGTGGCGAGTCAATACGCCCGTCCGGCGGAGCCAACCATCGAGCGTCACGGGTCCACTAAAGATCGCGGGTCACTCTAGTGCGGGGGTTGCACCCACAAAAGCGGGAAGATTCTGAGATCCACCCACCGGATTGAAAATCGAAGTCAGGAGTCAGTCGAGACTTCCGCGCCCACAACGGCGAAAGTCAAGGCGAGTCTGGTTTGATGAAATAGTCGTTCTCGGAAGGAGACATTTTCATCACGAAGATGAGGCGTTATGCAGGGGATCGTGCAACACCGTGAGGGTGCTCAGGTACTCATCACCAGGCAAGTTATACTCTTTGTCTAGGGGTTGAAATCTCGAAGGAGTTCCCCGAATCATCATGATCATGCATGTGCTCCAAGCTCATCAAAGCGTACTTTAGTGCAATTGCCAAAGCTGAAGCTCGAAAGGGTGTCGATCTTCGAGAGACTCACCATGGAGCAGAGACCTAGGTCGAGAATTGGTAGAAAACAAGCGCCGAAGCAATGTTGCCGGTGGTCACTAACAACATGACCAACAAAGAACCATCGTCATAGGCTATTCGAGGGCATGTGGCCGGTTAACTTCGTTCGCGGTCGGGACTATTCGGCGGTCAATTATAGCTTGGCTTTTGAGAGGGCTACCCTCGAAGATGAAGTGTCGGATCTTGGCTCGGCAATGGCATCGACGACAACGGTCTCTAGTGAGGGCAACCACAAGAGGCACTTATGATCAGCGCTGATCAAATGGCCAAAATCTTTGGATGAAGCATTAGCCAAACAAAGGAAAACTTTAAGCGGAGATGGATCGGCCATGCAACAAATGAGAGAAGCGCATGACCAGCGGATCAAGCCACGACGAAACACCAAGGTGAATCAAGTCGTCACATCGGCGTTGACCAGCGGATAGTGACCTGACGAAGATGAACCGTATAACGTAATGGCAACCACGATCCATGAGAATGTTGGGGTCGCGGGAGAATGATAAGCGGTAGCAGCTGTTGCCCATGAGAATGAGAAGATAAGAGACCTCGAGAGCAAAATCAATTCCTTGATTTCGCCCAAGAGGTAAAGAAGCCGGGTATTCCTTGGCCCTATCCAAGGGAGTGGGAATCGATCCGTATCCGTGAGATTCAACGATAAACTTCCGCCGTTCGGCCGGGAAGGGTTCACCTACTCAACACTTGATTTACTTTAAGTCACACCTGGGGTCATTTACGGCAATGAGCCACGATGGATTCGGTCATTAAATGGCACCCCGTGGAACGCCTTGATTAGTACCGCCGTCTCAAACAGGGGAGCATTAGCATTTGGGGCGACATGGAGACCAGCTTCCTTGCTAACTTTATGATGATACGAAGTGTCGTCGAACATTGCCGAAGCAAAAGATGGAGAAAGCGGTGGATGCCTTTGTCAAAAGGTTCCTTAATAAAGCGATGGTGTCGGGACCCGATCCGCGGAGGAGTTCATCCTCCAAACCCGCCACAATAACTTATCCTTGGAGGTGCTTGAAGCAATGGGAGCGGCCGCGTCCATAACATGGAAGGATTTGGTTGAGAGCGGTAGAAAGGTTCCTTAAGAGGAAGCGGAAAGAGGCTGGTGGCGACAAGCATAAATAGCGAATTTTTGTCCTGCGGCGAGGTAGGGTCAGCGAAATCGGTGGATGCCATCCTGCGTTGAATTGCGGCGGTCGCGACAGCGTGCACCACAGCGATCGCGACCTCAATGGCGTGGCCTCAAAACGAAGCCTTCGGTTCGAGGTTTCCGAACTTACTCATTTAAAGGCGAGGAGGTTCCCAATATTTTCAAATACCTTTTGGATAACAATAAAATCCGATTCTGCCAATTGTGAACCAAGAGGAGGCAAAGAAGATTCACGGATCCTAAATCTTGCGCTTATCCGCGGCGGTGCATCACCCGACAGTCATGTTATCACCTCGAGGGACAAAATCGAGGTCACGATGCGATGTTGGGGTCATTACTCCAAAGCCCTCTAAAGAAAGAAGGTGGGATGAGCGATTTCCATCGACTTGGATGCGGTACCTTTGGATTGGTTTCAACCGGCCCGTGGTAAAGGTAGGAATGAAGATGGTGAGCGAGGATCCTCGCGAACAGCAGCGAAAGGACTCGTCGCATACTACGGCGAATAGCGAGATCCTTTGGGTCCACCTTGATTTCTTGGAAGATGATCGATGGGTTGCCTCTTCATCAAAAAGTCAAGGGAAAAGGCAAGTCATGTCGTGCTACTTCGGCAATTCGAGAGAAGGATGATGAAGAAGTGGCGACTTTCCAACTTTACGAAGGAGCACGAAAGCTTCGCTACGAGGAGTGGACCGCAGTACAACTACAAGTATCGAAACTCCTAACAAATGCAAAGACAACGGCGGGCTGGGGGTGACAACAACTCCTCTCACCCGTGCGAGAAAAAGTCAGGCGGCAAGCGGTACATCAAGGAGAAAGCGGTTGAAGCATAGAAGAAGCGACCCAAGTCGAGAAAGTTCAAATCGGCGGTCCGATTCAATCACCCGTTGTGAGGGATAGGCAGGAACCTCGAACTCTCCATATAACCCGATGTTATGGCTCAATTGGCTAACATCGGCAAGGATAACTCTCTGAGTTGCTCCATTGTCAAAAAACTTCGGGAAGCCCTACAAAGGCCACAGGCGATTAAGTATTCTTAACTTCGGATCAAGGGACTCTGACGACGCTACAACAATGCAACACGGCGACTAAGCACCTCCACATCAGCCTTTACAAAGGAAGATATCACGGACAAAGAACTCAAAACATGGCGAGGCCATTATACTTTCACGGGGTATATTGGTTCCGTGAAGTTAACGAGATCCAAGTTGATCCGGGTTACTGTGAGCATCATGCCCTGCGCCTCATGTACCATCTGGGATTCACCCAATAAGCGGCATCCACGGGCACAATAATTTAAGGATTTAACACCAGCGGGTCCGCCCACTTGGTAAAATCGGATTAAGTGTCAAATGGGGACTTAAAGTCAGAGATTACATGTGATTGATGCGAGACTTCCTATAACTTATTGTTAGATTGACCTTGGATCCCGATAGCGTTATAGTTCCCTCTACTCTTCATCGGTGTCTAAAATATGTAGACACAAATAATGAAGTTAAGGCGGTGGTCGCGGATAAGCAGTTTAAAGGAATGGAGAATTACTTCTTGACTCCTCGCTACGGTAATAGGTCGGACGAACCATCGGCCCAAAGGCAGGGCGGCGGTGAAGAAGCGTCTAGAAGTCGGGCTTGATTACGATAATGGTTTTGTTATTAATGACATTGTACCGTGTAATCAATCTTGGCGATGAAGAATGCGTGGGATGAAAGTTATGGCAGGCAACTAGGCAATGAAATAAAAATGATTTAGAATACTCGTTGTCTTTTCTTGATGTGATGACGATTATATGATGATCGAGTTATATTTACCAACTCCATCATCTTGTATAATCTGAAGCGGTTTGAGACTCTTCGGAACACTTGTTATCCCACGAAGATCGGTGGTGAAAAGACTTGGTCTACGGAAAAGGAGACCGATTCCAATCTAGAATCATTTCTTAGAGGAAGATGTAGATGACAACAAACCTATACTCCACACGTTCAGGATATAGTCAGAAGCGGGTATCATGAAGAAGTGGGGGTACAACTTGGCCAAGGGAAGGTCTGTTTTGGGCGAGGTCCTCGAGTCCCTTAGCGGCATCGTCCCAAAAGGAAAGCGGACAACTATTACTTTCGTTTAGAAGGGATTGGGATATGAATCCTCCTCGGAAGATGAATGCTGCGTGGTTGATGGCGATCATCTACGATGAAGAGAGCGGATACTCGTCGATTCTTGCTTGGGATTAGGCGTTAGCCTTGGAGGCTTTTAAGGCCTTGATGTCAAATATGGCTCTGATCGACCCCACCACTATTGAGGATGATGAAGATATGCCAACATGGGAAGACCCATGGATCCATCAACTCAAAAGAGCGATTGAGGGATAGGTTAGAGCAGGGAACCCCCACTAAAGACAAGGTAATCCAAGTCAATATGGGTGATGAAGAGCACCCTAAGCTTATAAACATCATTAGTAGTCTTCCATGGAGGAAAGAATTGATCGTCCTTATCGAGAATATATCGGCGTGTTAGCACGGAGCTACGAGGACATGCACGGACTCGACCCTAATGTGGCAACACATCGCCTCAATATCAAAGTGGATGTCAAACTGTCAAACAACCACAAAGAGCGGTTTAGTCCTCGGATTATGCGGCGATTGTCGATGAAGTAAAAACTTATAGTCGGGTTTCATCAAGGAAGTTCAACATCCAGTTGGGTGGCAAACATCGTCCGGTCATGGAGAAAAACGGTTCAATTAGGATGCTGTAGCCGACTCTGGAGATCTGAGCGCCCGCTTTGCAGAAGGATGATTTTCCCCTAGATCACCCGATGTCATTGTGGATAACGTGGTTTTGAAAGAATGTCGTTTATGGGCCGACTTTTAGGTTACAATCAAATCAAGATGCACCCGATGATGCCAAACACGGCGTTGAGAACACCTCGGCATATTACGCACTGATCATGCGTTCGATTACGAAAGCGGTATAGCGTATCGGCGAGCAATGATGAAGATTTTCGGGATCATCTCCGGAAAAGCGGTCGAATGCTACGTCGGCGACTTGAGTGGTGAAAAGCGTAACAAGAGTGATCATATCAAATATCTCAAAAGCGGTGTTTGAGCATCATGAAACCCATCGACTAAAGATGAACCTGCCAAATCCTTCCTTGGGATGTCTAGTGGCAAGTTCACCGGCCGTTGTCACGATAAGGGCATCCATGTCGATCACGATAAGGTGAAAGCAATTCAAGATTTACAACCTCGAAATCACGAGAGCTCCGGGGTTACAAGAGCGATTGGCCTATATCCGTGGTTCATCTCGAACCTATATGGAAGTGTCAACCATTCTCAAAATTAAACAAGAAGAGGTGTCGTTTATTTGGGGCGGCTTGCCAAAAGCATTTGAAGAGATCAAATCGTATCTCGCTAAACCACTGTTCTTGTCGCCGCGTCCGGAAGCGTTCTTGATTTACATGGCGGCGGATCACTCGTTGAGCCTTACTTGCGCAAGGCGGCGACGCGATCCGCGAGCGGCGATATACTACAAGCGAACATTAGTGGTCTTTGAATCTCGATATCCGATGGTTGAAAGCGGTGCCTTGCATTAGTGTTCTCAATTCGGAATCGCGGCACTATTTAGTCGGACGGACAATTTATGTTATCTCCAACGTAAACGGGCGAATATTTATGATTGACTGCCTCATGAGTTGGCTTGGCAAAATGGGCCTTGCTCTTGTCCCAATATGACTTGCACTTCAAACAACAAAAAGTCGATCAAAAGGACGCGATTCGCGATCTCTTGACCCGACAATGAGCGGCCAGAGCTATATGATGAACTACGATGAAGTCCATGAAGTCAACACTACATTGCACCAACAAATATGGCGGTTGTATTTTGGCCAGACTTCTCGAGCTAATAATGTGGCAAGTGCCGGATGTTCTAAAATCTCGGCTGAGTCGGAGTTGTCTTAGTTTCAGGAAAACATGTCATGCCCGAGCCTATTCACTCACCGAACCGTGCTCCATAATGTGGCGAATACAGCAGCTACTTATCGGACTTAGTTTAGAAAGCTGGGGTGAGTATCTCCGGCGTCTGGCTGACTGTGATAGTCAAATCAGTCCGTGGAGACTCGAAGTTAGGAATCGATCTAGTTCCCTATCACCGGTAGCCATTGAAATGGCGGACTCATTCGAAGTTCTTCATCGAATATATCCGCCCGAGCGCTTCAGCGGATGCATTGGCGGCGTTAGCGATATCGCTAGCACAACCTCGAGAAGACGGCGACTAGTTACGGTCGGGACTCATCAATTATTTGTACCAATATGTGATAAGGTACAAGAAGACAAGGAGTTAGTTATCAAAGAGGTATACATGACCGAACAAATTGGAGCCGAGGGTGGCCTATCATCGACTCGTCTTGCATGGTATTTTGCTAGAAGGCGAAGGAGAGAATCAATCGGCGAAGAGCAAGATTCTTTACAATCTGAGACCCGGATGTTATATCGCCGAGGATATGATGGTCTTCTACCGGTGCCTTTCAAACAAAGAAGAGATCGCCGGAAGCACCACGAAGGTGAATGTAGTGCACAACCTGGTCCTAAACTCTATGATATTATCGAAGAATGGGCTGCCGGCCAGCAATGATTAGCAGCCTTGATGCGCTGCACTTCGAAATGCAGCGTCGCCAGTTCAGAACTATATGCATCAACCTCGGAACAATTGCATCAGCCTACATCACGGCCATTCGAGACATGGGGAATGGGCGTTGTAGGTCCCATCTTTCCTCCGTCGCAAAGCGTCGGTTTATTCTAGCGATCGGCGACTACTTCTCCAAGTGAAGTGCTGAAGCAATCCGCTAAAAGAAGTGGCGAGTAGCGTTATCAAGTTTATTAAACACCATGTCATTTCTGAGCCGCGGTGTCCAGGCGGATCGTGCATGACAATGGTCCTCAATTCATTAGCAATTCCTTCATCGGGTTTTGTGAAATTTAAGATCCAAGGCGTCGTGGCGTGACTATAATCCGGTACCAAATGGATTGGCGAAGCGTTCAACAAGACAATTATCAAAATTACATCAAAGCTTGTGGAGAATAACAAGCGAGCGGGGCGATAAACTTCGGGCTTTTCACGGGCATATCGCCGCGACCGTCGTCATGGCCTGGGCGACCCCGCTCTCGGGTCTGGGTGTGGCGGTTCATTTGGAGATCCGATTCCATCACCGTAAGCCTGCATAGCGGAGATGATGATCGAGGAACATCATCAAAAAGCGTCTCAAAGAACTTCGAGATGTTGGATGAATGGCACGGAGGCTCAACAATGCATTGAGTTCTACCAGCGAGGATGTCGAGCTTTCAATAAGAAATGCTGAGAGGAGTTTCAAAGAAGGAGATTTGGTCCTCATTTGCCCGACTGACCAGATAACTCTCAACTCGAAGAAAGGTAAATTTGAACCCAAATGGAAGGACCGTTTATAATAGAAGCGGTCTACTCTAATAGTGCATATCGCCTTATCACACAAAATGGCGATGGCAATTAATGCGATAAGCGGGAAGTTCACGAAAAAGTATTACCCTTAGTACATTCGGGATAACCCATTTCTGGGGAAGTTCCTCGGGGAATATTTCACTTATTTCTTGAGGATAACCTAAAATAAATTTTTGTTTTCCTCCAAAATTCTCTCACCGATCAAATTCATTGTGATTGGGTCCATTAAAATTTTTTTGGTCCAACCACTAACAAAATCCTCTTGATTCATTCGTGACGAGGTCCATTTTCAAAATCAGTTAGCAATCCTATAAAAGTGAAAGCTATCCGTCTTTTCAAGATTCTCGAGATTAAAGATCCCTCTTAGTTTCTTTGGAAATAGAATACATTCTTCCTTTCCACATCACACACGGAGATAGAATACATTCTTCCTCTCAGGAAGCAAGAGATAGGATACATTCTTCCTCTCTTGTCTCGGATTCTCGGTGGAGATCCACTCTTAGTTTCACCTTTCAAGATTCTCAAAGTGAAGATCCCTTTTAGTTTCTTTTGGGAAGCAGGACAAAATCCTTCCTTTCCAACTTGGGAGATAGGAGACAAGATCCTCCTTCCTCTCCATCACCAGAGATGGGATACAAAACCTTCCTCTCTTATTTAGTTAGTGAGTTTTAGGATAGGATACAAAACCTTCCTCTCCCTTTGGCAGAGATAGGATACAAAACCTTCCTCTCTTGTTTTGGATTAATCCCACACGGAGATAGGAGACAGATCCTCCTTCTCCATCGACCAAAGAGATAGAATACATTCTTCCTCTTTTGTTTCAAATTTGTCATTATCGAATAGGATATAAAACCCTTCCTTTCCACCTTAGAAATAGAATACATTCTTCCTTTCCGCATCAATGCGTTCTTCTCTGGGTTTAGTCATTCTCCGGTCAAAGAGGACACGAATTCATCTTGGGGCATTTTATCGAGCCTAAGAAGGTAAAGCCAGCATACATAGCGTTGCGGTTTGAGTCTTTCTCCGATTGAAGAAGACACGTTGGCGGTAAAAGTTGGGATGATTGTCATTGATTTGAATTTGCTTACGGCTTCTTTGGCCTACAACAAAATTCAAAAGAAATGCCTTTTATTTCAAAGTACAATGAAAATAAAAAAGATTACAACTTTTATCTTTGTGAACAAACGCGAGGATCTCTGTTATGTCGAGGTCCCGCTTGCGTCAGGTTCTTTACTGTCTTAGGGACTTTTGTGTCAGTGGACCACAGCGCAATTCAATCAGAGTGAGACCCGGTTGCGGAACTCTGAGATGTAAAGGGCTCGTTCCACGAGAAGCAGGCGCATGAGGATCACACTCCGAAGGAGGATCGCTGCGGGGATCACACTCACGAAGGAGGATGGCGGGCGGGTGAATCTACTAGGAGGAGAAATACTACGAGGTTAAGAGCGAGCTTAACCTAGAGGTATCTGTGGATTCGACCGAATTGAGTTACCTTCGGCTTGTAGATCGGGCGTCATTTGGACTTGTGCTCGCCGGTGCTTTCGGGCGGTGTCGGCGGCTAGCGGATCTCGTGAGAACTCTTGAGAAAATCCTCGAAAATCCACGCTCAAGCCCAAAAGCCAAATCCTCCCAATTCTCTCTCGAAGCCCGCTGCGAAAAATCCCCACGAAGAAGACACCCCCTGTTATACAAATGGAAGTCGATGGCTCGGCCGCGGCGAACCACCTCGACCCTTAGGCGACCTCGACAAGTTGGCGAGGTGGCTCGACAAAGTGGGCGGAAACCCTCGACCCTTGGTAGAGCACCTCGACCAGTGGTAGAACGCCTCATGAAAGAGGTACCTCGGTGGTAGAAGTGGCCTTCCGTTCGCCATTTCGTCGTTTTTAGTCGTTTTCCGGCGTTTTTCGTCTCGGGCTTGGGTTCGTCTGCTACTTGACTCGGGACTAATTCTTGGTTGGTTCGGTTCAGCGGTTGAAATCCGATCGTCGTTCAAGTCGGTTTAAGCCGAGTGCTTGTGACGGTTGGGTTAAGCCGTCGAGTTCGTCTTAGCGATTGACGTCGTATCATTCGATGGGTTGTCATTCGCCGACTCCCGTCCGAGTTGGTTCGAGGATCTTGTAAGTATTTTTCAGCGCCTCAGATACCCCTCAAAGCGTCTCGGTCTCAATTCTTAATAGTGCAGGATGCTTTGGACTATATTCGACCTTCGATCGGTGAGGGTCGAGATAGCTTCAAGTCTTGATTCTTCGGATCATCGATTCTTTGTAGGATTCTGATAAGATCCGCGGTCTTTGCATTTATTGTCGACGCTTGTTATCTTGATTCGTGGTGGGTGAGTTTTGCTTGTAACTTCGTGTCGGTTGGTTGTTGTTTGACTAACCATCGGACTTTTGTTTATCATTGTCGGCAAACTCCTTGTTGGCGACATGTTGGTTAATGTCGAGTACATGGAATTTCATAACCCTCGATCGGCTATTTCTTCCATCATCACGTGTGTTGTTGGTTTAACCTGGCGAGGAGGACTAATCTTTTCAGGAGATATCCTCGGGGATTCCTTGTTGAGCAAGGAACCATTTGGCTTTCAACCATCGTCCTAGTCTTCAATGGTAGTCATGACCCTTGACCGTTGTTGGGATATGATTATCCCTTGTGGGAGAAGTTTCTTGAGAATTTGGACCGTTGTCCGTTAATGTCATGACTTCGGCCTCGTCGGATTATTCCTCTCTTGGATATTATGGTGGGAGTAAATTAAGGGTTATCGAGTTATCCTTAAGAATATGGGTTTATTCTCCGGGAACTCCTCGTTGAAAATTTGGAAGCAGTTTATACTCGTATTCTGGTTGGAGTAGGATTAGGCGTAGTTGATTTCGTCGGTTAAATCCGTTGTCGATTATCCTAGGCGTTGATTTAGCGTCGGTTGCAATCCGTCACGATCGAGTTATCCTAAGAATATTTCTTGTGAGAATATTCTTGGGAACTTCGACAAATTAGGAAATAGTTTATACTTGTAATCCTAGTTGGAGTAGGATTAGGCGTTGATTTCGTCGGTGCAATCGCTTACGATCGAGTTATCTAAGAATATTTCTTGTGAGAATATTCTTAGGAACTTCTCGACAAATTAGGAAACGGTTTATACTCGTAATCCTAGTTGGAGTAGGATTAGGCTGACGTTGATTTCGCGTCGGTGCAATCGCATACGTCGAGTTATCCTAAGAATATTTCTTGTGAGAATATTCTTAGAACTTCTCGAATTAGGAAGCGGTTTATACTACGTAATCCTAGTTGGGTAGGATTAGGCTGACAGCGTTGATTTCGCGTCGGTGCAATCCGCCTTGTCGAGTTATCCTAAGATAGGAGCGGTTTATACTCGTAATCCTAGTTGGAGTAGGATTAGGCGGCGTTGATTTCGCGTCGGTGCAATCCACCGATGAGTTATCCTAAGAATATTTCTTGTGAGAATATTCTTAGGAACTTCTCGACAAATTAGGAAGCGGTTTATACTCGTAATCCTAGTTGGGTAGGATTGGTGACGTTGATTGGCGTCGATCGGTCATGCGATCGAGTTATCCTAAGAATATTTCTTGTGAAAATATTCTTAGGGAACTCTTGATGAATTAGGAAGCGGTTTATACTTCGTAATCCTAGTTGGGTAAGATTAGGCGGCAGCGTTGATTTGTGTTGATGCAATCATCCGCGATCGAGTTATCCACAAGAATATTTTTGTGGAAATATTCTTCGGGAACCTCCGACAAATTAGGAAGCGGTTTATACTCGTAATCCTAGTTGGGTAGGATTGGCGTTAGTTTCGCGTCGGTGCAATCACACGTCGAGTTATCCTAAGAATATTTCTTGTGAGAATATTCTTCGAGGAACTTCTCGACAAATTAGGAAGCGGTTTATACT
Organism: Asparagus setaceus; assembly: GCA_012295165.1. NCBI lineage: Eukaryota > Viridiplantae > Streptophyta > Magnoliopsida > Asparagales > Asparagaceae > Asparagus > Asparagus setaceus. Next base: position 64,357,929 of record CM022706.1, on the reverse strand, counting down.
CGTAATCCTAGTTGGAGTAGGATTAGGCAGCGTTGATGGCGTCGATGCAATCCATACGATCGAGTTATCCCTAGAATATTTTTGTGGAAATATTCTTAGGGAATTCGACAAATTAGGAAGCGGTTTATACTTCGTAATCCTAGTTGGAGTAGGATTAGGCTGACAGCGTTAATTTGCGTTGATGCAATCCATACGATCGAGTTATCCTAAGAATATTTTTGTGGAAATATTCTTAGAATTCTCGACAAATTAGGAAGCGGTTTATACTGTAATCCTAGTTGGGTAGGATTGGTGACGTTGATTCGGCATCGATGCAATCCTTGCGATCGAGTTATCCTAAGAATATTTCTTGTGAGAATATTCTTAGGAACTTCTCGACAAATTAGGAAATGGTTTATACTGCGTAATCCTAGTTGGAGTAGGATTAGGCTGACGTGTTGATGTCGATGGTGGCATTGTGAGAATCTTTCCAAGCTTGGCGGAGGAGTAGGGGCCAATCAGCGGACTGATTTGGCACTATTTTGTCATCGGATAAGATTCCAATTAGGACTCCTAATTAGGGGCTGATTAGAGTCCTAATTAGAATTGATTTGGACTCCAATTAGAATTCCTACTTCTTGCCAAATAGGAGTCCTTGTTCAAAAGTTGGGTTCATATGGGATTGTTATAAATACCCATAATCCCTCTTTTCTCGACATAGGCGGCCCCTGTTGCTCTCTTCCTCTCTTGTTTTCATCTCGCTTCTCACCGTCTTATCTCCTCCGATCAGCGAGTATGTGCCGAGGGTTTTATAAATTCTTTCTTTTTCTTTTCTTTTTTCTTCTTCTTGTGCGTCGCGGTGTGACATGGACCACACGAGGAAAGAAGTCGAGAAGCCTTGTCAGCCGGGCAATGGCGCCAGCGGTGCAGTGCTTGGCAGCCAGTGCCGGTGGCCTTGGCTATGCGCCAGCGGCAGCGCACAGCGGCCCAGGGCCAGCGCGCTGTACGGCGGCGCCACAGCGCCAGCCGCTGTGCGGCACTTTTACCCGCCCTTGGCGTTAAGTCACCCGGCGCCAGCGGCAGGCTGTAAACCAGGCGGCCAGCGCCCGCCGCCCAGCGATCCTGGCAGGCTGAGTTAGTCCCGGTGGCCGAGGAGTACCCGGTGCCTCGATGCGTGGCCCATGACCCGACGACCGCGGGCTACGTTCTTTAAAGCGATTTTTCAGCGCATATCGACTTTATTTTGTCCTGCGGTTTTCGATGTCGTCGCGAAGATCTCATGATTCAAAGGGTCGATCATTTCGCCTCATGGCGTGAATGCTGCGCCTCCTTCTTTCGGTGGTCGCGGCCCGTTATCATATTCTCGTACATATATCGTTGTATCCCGCCGTTCTCTTTTGTGGCGATTGGGAAGAGTGACATCCTCCTTTGTGGGGATTGGCGCTTGCGTTACTCTTGTTATGACCCGCCGTTCTCCTTTGTGGCGATTGGGAAGCCCGAATTCTCCTTCATTGAGTTGGGGCTTCCACAGATCACGTCTCGATGTTTTTAGCGGGGCGATTTCACCGTACTCACCATGCAATAGAGCGAGATATATTGCCGCTTGGTTTATCGACTATATTTATCGTTCTCGGTATCGATCTTGGTGAAATCGTCGTTACCGTTATAAGGTCGTGACTCAATCATGGTTTGAGAAGAGTTCGGCGCTTATCTTGTTTCCTTTTCAAGATATTCCTCTAAATGATCGTTAACCTTTTGTTCTCTTGTGGGGCGGATGCTCAGATGACTATTAGTCTATTTGAAGGCTCCAAATGTCAAGTCTCGATTCTTAAGGTCATCAGGAAGACCTCTTTCCACAGAAGGCGAACCCTTGGCCGTGAACATGAGGAAGAAACATGGCTGAGCCTACTATCATAATTTTGGATGGCGAGTTTGAGGATGGCTTCCATCATCCGCTCCGCGCCTCCCTTACGGCCTTGGCAGAAACCGGGATTTCCGACCCTTGGTATAGAGGCGGGTGGAGGCCCCGAGTTAATCTTGGCGGACCACTTCCACGAATTCAACCCATGTAGAATTGCCGGGCCAAAATGCCGTTCGACTCGGTTACGTGATGGGTCTCCTTCATTTGTTGGAGAATGGTTTGAAGCAGCGTCTCTATTATCGAGGTTAGATGGAAGACTCCATGGTCTTACGCCCATTCATATTGAGTATCTTGGAGAAATTGTTGGTGGCCCTCGGCTAGCTAATCGTTGTGGCAAGCTCACTAGGCGCTCTTGCGTCTGCGTGTGGAGGATTTAGCCTTTTGAATCATCGATGAGGTGATCACGACTCATCGGCAGCTTCGGATCAAGGCTTCTGGCAGCTTTTAGCGAGAGGAAAATATCGAGCAAGAGATCATTTTTGAACTCATATGGCGGCGATTAATGCTGCGGCGTCGAATAGACTTGTACCACACCCATGTCAAGCGTACGGGGAATCGGGGGCATTCAAGGAAAGCGTTGAAGAATTTCTGCGTGAGTGCACGAGTCGGGATGTCGCGAGCGTGAAGCGAGTCCTCGGCGTCGTCGAGCAGCGGTACGCTATTGCTGCCGAACTCGAAGAGGAACGAGAATGGCAAGGCTTCGGGTTCGGCGATCGGGGAGGAAAAATTAGCGCGTCAAGGTTGACCTTGCTTCCTTCACATTACTAGGTGCGCCAATGAAGTCGATGTTGCTGAGGACTTTCGTTCTCTTTGTTCGGCCGGTCGTTACGATTTTTATTTAGATGTATTATCATAACTTTGCTTGAATCAATTGTCACCGACAATTGTAGCTCCTTCTATATTTGCTTCAAATGAATAAGATCCATCCCCATTATTTATTATGATTCTTTTACTTTCGAAATAATTAACCATAATACTTATAGGATTTTTGGCAAACCCTCGGCCATCAGCGGGTTTGATTAGCCTTTACCAACCACCGTTTGAGTTGGGCTGGCGTCTGGATTATCGGGGATCCGTTCATGCGTGGCGTTGTGCTAAAAGAATGAAACTCTTCTAGACTTGTTGCTATGATATTGAATACATAGGCCGTACTCTTTGCGGGTAAGAGACCACCGACAGCGGCGTGTTACGTGACTCATCCCTTCTTAGGCTTGGAGACGAAATACCCGAATCGAACTCACGGTGTCTTCTTCAAAAAAAGACTAAGCCCAGGCAGCGTGTGGCGTTGGCTTTATCCTTCTTAGGCCGGGATAAAATACCCGAATCGAACTCTGGTGTCTTCTTCAAGGAGAAAGACTAAACGAGCAGCAGCGTGTGGCGTTGGCTTTAGGGTTATTAGCCAACCCCGGCCTTCAGCGGGTTTGATGAGCCTTTACCAACTACCGGTTGAGTTGGGCTAGCATGTAGATTATCTAAATCCGTTCTACACACAACGTTGTGCTAAAAGATGAAACTCTCTTAGACTTAATGCTCACGATGTTGAATCGTAGGCCGTCTTTTCACGGAAGACTAACCCGACAGCAGCGTGTTACGTTGGCTCATCCCTTCTTAGGCTTGGGATAAATACCAGAATCAACTCGGTGTCTTCTTCAATCGGAGAAAGACTAAGCCGGTAGCGCGTGTGGCGTTGGCTTTATCCCTTCTTAGGCTTCGGGATAAAATGCCCCAGAATCGAACTCTGGTGTCTTCTTCAGTCGGAGAAAGACTAAACCGGCAACGCGTGTGAGGCGTTGGCTTTATCCCTTCTTAGGCTTCGGGATAAAATGCCCCAGATGAACCTTGGTGTCCTCTTTTGACCGGAGAATGACTGAACCGGAGGAAGATTGATTGAGTGGGGAAAGGAAGAATGTGTTCTATTTCGGGATAGGGCTAACGGCCAGATTCCTTGCTGTAGGAATCGAAAAAGACTTCGAGTGTAGGCGTTGAAAAATACTTACAAGATCCCGAAACCAACTTCAACAGCGAGTGGTGAATGACAACCCATCGAATGATCTGGACGTCGAGATCGTTAAAGCCGAACTTCGGAAGCGAACCTGGCGTCACAAGCATGGTTTAAACAGGACTTGAGCAGGCGATCGGATCAGGACCGTTGAGCGGAACAAACCGAGTTAGTCCGGGACCAAATCTGAGCCGGAACCTAAGTCCGGAGGGCCAAAAAGTCGAGAATAAGCGGGCCTAAACCGAAGACACGAGAAAAGCAGTGGCAGTGGCGGAAAAATGGCTGGCGACACCTCGGCCAAATGGCCAAGGTGGCTCGGCCACTGGCAGAGCCACCTCGGCCAGGCAGTGAGGTGCCTCGACAAGTGGTAGAGGAGCTCGGCTTCCACTTAGTAGAGCCACCTCAAGGTAACAGGCTGCCTCGGCTAATGGCCGAGGTGGCTCGGCCAAGTGGCCGAGCCACCGAGGTGGCCGGCCATTCCCCTTTGTATAAATAGGGGGTCTTGTTGTGAAGAGGTGGGATTTTGGACTTGGGACTTGGGCTCCTTGGAGAGATTTGGGCTTGGGATTTTGGAGGATTTTGAAGAGTTCTCCACGAGATCATGAGCCGTCGGCCTTGGTTCGAGCACGTGACCACAAGTCCAGTCGGCGTCGATCTACAAGCGGAAGGTAAATTGAGTGGTCGAACTCTGAATACCCTCTAGGTTAAGCTTAGATCTTAACCTCAGGGATGTATTGTGATTTCTCCTTGTAGATCTCACCGCTCGGTGATCCTCTCGCCGTGAGTGTGATCCCTTGAAGCGATCCTCTCCTTGAGTGTGATCCCTCGGGAGTCCCGGGCAAAGAATCCCGGCACGGGCAAGGAGAACCCATGGCGGGACCTACGACCTGCCGAGATCCTCGTGTTTGTTCAAGGATAAAAAGTTGTAGTCTTTTGAATTTTCATTGTAAGCCTTAAAATAAAAGCGATATTTCTCTTTGAATTTTGTTGTAGGCCAAAGAAGGCGTAAGCAAATTCAAATCAATGACAATCATCCCACTTTTACGTGAACAAAGGCGACCACGATGGGAGCCAGGACTAGTCGAGGAGGAATGCGTTGTCTTCGCCGGATCCTATCGGTGGAAGAAGAGGTCGAGTTCGAGTTGACCGGGAAAAGTTCGAGTACCTATCCTCACCTCCTCGAGATCATTCCCCGCCCGCTCGAAGGTCTCATGCCAAAGAAACCGATGGGCCTCAGATGTAGAAACCCGGGGCGGCGAGTCGGCTTCCATTTAGCGGTAGCAAGAAATCGCCGGCGAGTCGGCGCCCGAGATAGCGGCAAGCGATGCGCGGCTCTCAGCGAGCCTTCGTCAAAGCGGCGACAAAGCATGGCGTAGCGCTTGCCCGAGCCATGCAATCGTGGATGGGGTCGCTTCTGGCGGATCTAAGATCGAGCTTCTGAAGGCTTGACCTCAAGTGATCGGCAGTTTATCAAGCGTCAACAGCCAGTGGGTCGTGTCAGCGGAACATCCACACTCAAGCGCATCCGGAGCGCCGCGCACTCCTTCTTGCAAGCCGCGAGCTTTAGTGCGGCTCAAGTTTGAGTTGAAGAAGAGGTGGTAAAAGCCACCAATGTACCACGAGGTTTGGAGACCCAAGTCTAATGGTGTCCCAACCCGGTTGCCCACGCTCTGTCGGCACTTAAGCCAGAAGGATACAGTTACAAATTCAACGCGCCAGGTCCAAGCTGGCGTGCCTCAAAGTGGCGTCACGCATCGAATGGTGGGTAGCCGACACGAGTCACCACCGCTGGAACCAACTATCAAGGATGGCTTGGGTCCTTTGGAAGGGATCGCGGGTCCTCCTCATATAGGAGAACGCACCCGTTCGAAAAGGGCCGGGAGATTCACTGCAACCCCAACCCATTAAAATGCGAAGTCAGAGAGTCCTGAAACTTCCGCTCACATAGCGGAAGTCAAGGCGAGTTACTGCCATTCTGCGGGAAGGAGGCGGCTCGTCACGATGGCAGCGGCGTTATACGGAAATTCGCCAACACGGCGGTGCTCCGGTACACCCGTGGTACGTACCGGAGTGCAAAGTGCGAGAAAATCTCGAAGGATTCCCCTAAATTGGCAGCGGTCATGCTTGTGCTCAAGCTCATCAAGGCGGTGCTCGGTGCAATTGCCATCTAGAAGCTCGAAAGGGTGTCGATCTTCGGAGACTTAGCACCGAACCGCCAGACCTAGGTCAAGGCGATTCGCAAAGTATGACATCGAGAGGATGAGTTGCGAAGGTCACTAATAATATGACCGGCAAAGAACCATCGTCACGGGCTATTCGATGCATCTAGCGGCTAACTTCGTTTGCGGTCGGGACTATCCGGCGGTCGGTCGATAAACCGAAGGAATACCGGAGGATGATCGTCGGATATTGGCTCCGCATGTCGCATCGATCATCTTGTATCTAGCGAAGGAAGCCCGCGCTTATGATCGATCTGAGATCAAGTGGCCAAAATGCTAGGCAAGCGTTGAATAAACAGCGGAAAACTTCAAGTTAGAAATGGAGTTGGCCATGCGACGATGAGAGAAATGCATGACCAACAGATCCAAGCCTTGTGAAACATCAAGGTGAATCAGTCGCATCAGCGTCGATGAAGATGATGCGATTGGATCGGGAGGAAGCACAAGAGGATGATAACCCTCTGAACCCATGTATTTGCACATAACATAGATTTGTTGCTCGCGAGAGCGAAAAGATCAAAGACCTCGAGAGCAAAATCAACTCATTGATTTCCGCTCAAAGGTGAAAAACGGTATTCCTTGCCCATACCGGGGAGTGGAATCAATCCGTTACCCGTCAAGTTTAACTTAATAAACTTCACACCATTTGGCGGGAAGGGTTCCCGCCTTGACACTTGATTTATTTCAAGTCACACCTCGGAGTTATTTAAACGAACCCACGATGGTTCGGTCATTCGTTAGCACCCTTCATGGGTGCCAGTGGTACCGCCGTCTCAAGCGGGGAGCATTCCGCAGTAGGGCGACATGGAGTCTAACTTTCTTACCAATTTCTTTGATGGCGATACGGTGATCGGGTTTATTAGCAGCGAAGCGAGAAGCGGAGAAAGCGTGGATATCTTTGTCAAAGCGATTTGAACAAGGCAATGAGCTGTCGGGGATCAATAGCGGAGGAGTTCATCCTCAAACACCTACGACAACTTATCGATAGATGTGCTTGAAGCAATGGGTGCAGCACCATCGATAACATGGAAGGACGAAGGTTAAGTGGAGACAAGGAGAGATTCCTTAAAAGGAAAAAGAAAGGAAAAAGAGAGCCGATAGCGGCGAAGCTCCAGGCGTAATTTTGTCCCAGCAAAGGGAAAGAAAGCGACCTAAGGCGGTTCTTGAACCAAACATTCAACTCAACCCGGCGGCGAGCGGCAGCATACCGCGAGGCACAATCAGCGGCAACTGGGCCACAAAAGCGAAGCGAGAGCGAGGTTCCCGAGATCCTATTCCTTTAGGGACGGCGAGATTCCGGTCTCTTCAAATATCTTGTGAAAATAACAAGATCAAGCTCCCTCAGATTGAGAATCAAGAGGAGGCAATGAAAACGAATGACAAGATCTTGTCGTACCATAGGGCGTTCATCACCCACTAAATCATGTTTTGACCTCAAGGGTAAAATCGAGGCTTTGATTGGCGTAGGGGTCATCACTATAAACGTCAAAAGAAGAGGTCGAACAAATCACGGTGTCCATAAGCTTTGGAGTCGGTGCCATTGACATGGTTTGAACCCAAACCGGTGAGTCAAAGTCGCGATGAAGGCGGTGAATGGCGACCCTACGAACAGCGCCGAGAAAAGGACTTCGTGTCGTATCGACCCCAAATGGCGAAATCTTGTGGAGTCCACGGACCTGAAGAAGATGAGCAATGGGTAGCCTCTTCTTACGTTGAGGAAAAAGCGAAGCGAAGGCAAAGGCATGCCATGCTACTTCCATGATACGGAGGAGGCGATGAGCGAGTGGTAACATTCGAATTTGTCAGAAGGAACACGAAGCCCACGCCACGGAAGTGGACCGCAGTACAAGTACAAGTACCGGAAGTCCCGACCCAAATGCGAAACCCATTTGTCGAGCTGGGGTGCAACAACACCTCACTTTCGTCTTTGAAAAGCGAAAAAGACAAGCGACCGGGAAGTTCAACTCGGCGATCTCGATTCGATGCTTGGGTGGGAGAGATAAGCCAGAACGAACTCTTACGCTTTGATGTAATGGTTATTATATCCCTAAGGATCACTCTATCTGAGTTGTTGCGGTTATCAAAAGAGACGAAAAGCCCTTCAAGAAGCCCTGCAGGTCCGGAAGTCTTCCTCACCAGTTAAGCCGCCTCGAAGAATCGGCCCAACAATGCAACCTTGACTAAACACTTCCCCACCCATCACTTTTACAAAGGAGGATGTCTGGGCGAATTCAAACCCGATAGGCAGCTATACTTCACGGGTATATTGGCTCTAGTGAGTTAACAGGATCCAAGTCGTCCAGGGTTCGTTCATGAGCATCATGCCCTAGCGCCTCATGTATCATCTTGGAATTCACGCGATGGTATGGCATCAAGGCACAATGATTTATGGATTTAACACCGTAGTCTTGGCGTTGGTAAGATCGGATAAAGTGCCAAATGGGGGACTTAAAGTCGAAGTCACTTGCTATGTGATTGATGGGAGACTTCCTATAACTTATTGTTAGATTAGACCGGATCCACAATAATGTTATAGTCCCCTCTACTCTTCATCGGTGTCTCAAATATGTGAACCACGAATAATGAGTCAAGGCGGTGGTCGCCGGACAAGCGGCCGTTTAAGGGGATGGAGAATTATTTCAGATTCTCTCCTCTCACGATAATGAGTCATGAATCATCGGCCCAAAACGCGGACGGTGAAAAGGCGTCTGCGGGGCTTGGTTATAGTGGAGGTTTTGTTTTAAATGACATTGTACCTTGTAATCAATCTTGGCGATGAAGAATGCGTCGGATGAACATTGTAATTGGCAAATTGCAGATGAATCAATAAATAGCGATTTAGAGTATCCTTAATGATGTGATAGCGAGGTTTATACAATGATCGAGTTGCACACCAACTCGGTCATCTTACACACACAAAGCGTTCGAGACTCCTTTGGCCTTGACACTTGTCCCAGAAGATCGAGTAGTGAAAAAGACTTGGTTTCACGGTAAAGGAGATCGGTTCAGCCGAATCATTTCTTAGCGGCGAAGGCGACAATGGACCCTATCCACAGATATAGCCAGAATGTGAAGAGAATGGGGGTAACTAACTTGAGGAAGGCCTATGTTTGCAGGGGCCCTCGCCTCAGTATCCCCGAGAAAAGCAGGATAATTACTATGCATTTAGGGGATTGGGATCTGAATCCTCCTCGGAAGATGAATGCTCATGGCTGGTGATGATAACCCAATGAGAGGGAGGCGGACATTATGCGATTCTTGACTTGGGATTACGGCGCCCGACCTGGGAGAAAATTTCAAGGCTTTGATGTCAAATATGGCTACGGTTGGTCTGCACACTGAGAGTGATGAAGACATAGCATGGGAAGACCGTGGATCCATCAACTCAGAAGCGGTTAGGGGATAGGTTAGAACAAAGAGAACTACTAAGGATGAGGAGTAGTCGAGGTAATATGGGTGATGAAGAGCATCTAACAAGTCATCAACAAACTCAATACTCCCCTCGGAAGAAAGGAAGAGTTGATTGCCCTAATTAGGGAGTATATCGATGATGTATTTGGAGTTCACGAGGACATGCGGGACTTCGACCTAATGTGGCAACATAGCCTCAACATCAAGGAATGTCAAACTGTCAAGGCGTTTGATGCAAATATTGGAGGCAACGTGGCTTGTAGGAAATATAGGATTCGCTCGAGGAAATTCAACATCCGGATTGGGTGGCGAATATAGTCGGTCATGAAGAAGAATGGATCGATTAGGATGCGTATGCGACTCTGAGACCTCAGCAGCGGCTTGCGAAAGATGACTTTCCTCTTCCAATCGATGTCATAGTTGACAACACGTGTGGATTTGAAAGAATGTCATTCATGGATGGTTTTGGGTTATAATCAAATCAAGATGCACCCGATGGCCTAAACACGGCGTTGAGCATCGGCATATATTGCTACGGTCATCTTGTTCGGCCTCAAAATCTTGGCAACATACCGCCGAGCAATGGCGGAGATTTTCGGGATCATCTTGGAAAATGGTCGAATTCGTCGGCGATTTGGTGGTGAAAAGCCGACAAAGGAGATCACATCAAAGATCTTAGAGCGGTATTGAGCTCATGCGAACTCATCAACTAAAGATGAATCTGCCAAATCCTTCCTTGGGATGTCGGTGGCAAGTTTCGGCTTAGTCGTCGCAGACAAAGGAATCCATGTCGATCGACAAAGTGAAGCGATTCAAAATTGCAACCTCAGAAATCTAAGAGAACTTCGAGGGGTTACAAGAGGCGATTGGCGTACATCCGGCCGGTTCATATCGAACCTATCAGGAAGTGCCAACCGTTCTCAAAGTTGAACAAGAAGGCGTGTCATTTATTTGGGGCGGCGCTTTGCGAAAGGCATTGAAGAGATCAAATCTTATCTCGCTAAACCTCTGTTCTTGTTGCAGCGATGGGAAAACGTTTTGATCGTCAAGGCAGCGGATCACTTTCGTTAAGCGCTTTACTCGCCAAGGCGGCGATGGCGGTCCGCGAGCAGGCGATGTATTATCGAGCGAACATTAGTGGTCTTTGAGTCTCGATATCAATGGTGGCGGTGCCTTGCATTAGTGTTGCGATTAAGAAAATCGCGGCACTATTTAGTCGGACGGCGATTTATGTTATCTCGCGTAAATCCGGTCCGAATATTTATGACCCGGCCTCAATGAGTTGGCGTTTGGCGAAATAGGCTTGCTCTTGTCCCAATATGACTTGTACTTCAAACGAAGTCGGTCAAAGGACAAAGCGATTTGCGATCTCTTGGTACCCGGCCAGACAGCGGGCCAGTTGAGCTATATGATGATCTTCGGATGAAGTCCACGAAGTCAACACTACATCGCACCAACAAATATGGCGATTGTATTTTGTGAGCTTCTCGAGCTACCAGCGTGGCAAGTGCCCCGGATGTTCTAAGATTTGTGGAGTCGGGGTTGTCTTAGTTCCCGAGGAATCATGTCATGCCCGTGCTTATTCACTCGAACCTAATAACGTGGCGAATACAATGCGCTACTTATTGGACTTAGTTTAGCCAAAATTTGGGGGTCGAATATCTCGGCGTCTGGCGATTAGCAATTGATAGTTAAGCGGTTAAGTGGTGACTGAAGTGAGGAATCGGATCTAATCCCTATCATCGGATAGCGTTGAAATGGCGGACTCATTGAAGAGTTTTCATCGAATATATCAGCGCCTCCAAAGCGCTTATCGCGGATGCAGCAGCGGCGTTAGTGTCGTTAGCACAACCTTAGAGACCGAGCAACTAGTTACGGTCGGGACTCACAACTCTTCGTACCATTATCACGATGAGACACAAGAAGATAAGGGGTAGTTACCAAAGAAGTACATGCAACCCAAACCAAGTTGGAGCCGAGATTGGCTTTCCTATCATCGACTATGTCTTACATGGCATTACGCGGGAAGGCGTGAGGAGAGTCAATCGTGAAGAGCTCAAAGATTCTTTTATGACACTCAAACCCGGATGTTATATGCGTCAGTGCGATGGTCTTTACTCCGATGCCTCTCAAACAAAGGCGAGAGAGGTCCTTCGGGAAGCACGCGAAGGTGAATGTAGTACACCGGCTGGTCCCAAGCTCTACGATCGAATCGGGGAGAATGGGCTGCCATTAGCGATGATTAATGGCGGTGATGATGCTTTCGAAAATGCCGCGTGTCAAATTCCGCGAATTATATGCATCGACCTCGGCGGTTGCATCCCGGACACATCACGGCCATTGAGACATGGGAATGGGCGTTGTAGGTCCCATTTTCCTCCGTCGGTCAAAGCGTCGGTTTATTCTAGCGATCGAGCTACTTCTCCAAGTGGTGAAGCAATCCCGCTAAAGAAGTAAAGGCGATCTTGTCGTCAAATTTATCAAACACCATGTCATTTAGAGCCGCGGTGTCCCAAGGCGGATCGTGCATGACAATGGTCCCCAATTCATCGGCAATTCCTTCATCGGGTTTTGCGAGAAATTCAAGATACAAGGCGTCTGTCAGCGGACCTATAATCCGTTGCAAATGGATTAGCGAGGCATTCAACAAGGCGATTATAAAAATTAGCCGAAGCTTGTGAAGAATAACAAAGCGAGGCTGGGATGATAAACTTCGGAGAAACTCGGTATCGCCGCGCGATGCATACGCAGCTGGAGACCCGTATTCACGGTCAGCGTGGCAACTGGGCCACAAAAGCGAAAAGGCCGAGAGTTCGAAGTCCTATTCCTTTAGGGACGGCGAGATTCGGTCTCTTCAAATATCTTGTGGAAAATAACAAGATCAAGCTCCCTCAGATCCGAATCAAGAGAGCAATGAAGACGAATGACCCAAATCATGCGTACCATAGGGCAATTCATCACCCATAAATCATGTTTTGACCTCAGGATAAAATCGGGCTTTGATTGGCGTGAGGTCATCACTATGGTAGTCAAAGAGAAGGTGAACAAATCACGGTGTCCATAAGCTTTGGTGGAGTGCCATTGACATGGTTTGAACCCAACCGGTTGATCAAAGTCGCGATGAAGGCGGTGAATGGCGACCCGCTGAACAACGCCGAGAAAGGACTCGTATCGTATCACGACCCCAAATGGCGAAATCTTGTGTCCACCGGACTTACTTGAAGATGAGCAATGGGTAGCCTCTTCTTCCGTTGAGGAAAAAGCGAAGCGAAGGCAAAGGCATGCCATACTACTTATGGTCACGGAGGCGATGAGCGGTGGTAACATTCGGTTGTCCAGAGAACTGAAGCCGCCACCCGAAGTGGACCGGTACAAGTACAAATGCGAGGAAGTCCCGGCCAAATGCCAAGGCGGTATCCAGTGGGGGTACCAACAACACCCCTCACTCGTCTTTGGCGAAGACAAGCGACCACGGGAAGTTCAACTCCGGCGATCTGGATTCGGTCGCCCGTTGGGAGAGATAAGCAGGAACCGAACTCCCTGGCTTTGATGTAATGGGCACAATTGGCCAATATCCCTTAAGGATCACTCTACTCTGAGTTGTTGCGGTTATCAAAGAGGCGAGAGAAGCTCTTCAAGAAGCCCTGTGGGTCGGAAGTCTTCCTCACCAGTTAAGCGCCTCGGAAGAATGTTAACAATGCAACCTTGCGACTAAACACTTCCCGCATCCCACTTTACAAAGGAGGATATCAGGACGAAATTCAAACACGATAGGCGCTATACTTCAGGGTATATTGGCTCAGTGAGAGTTAGGATCAAGTCGTCCAGGGTTCGGCAATGAGCATCATGCCCTAGCCTCATGTATCATCTTGGAATTCACGCGATGGTAGCATCAGCGAGCACACAATGATTTATGGATTTAACACCCGGTAACTTGGTAAGATCGGATAAAGTGCAAATGGGGGACTTAAGTCAGTCACTTGCTATGTGATTGATGGAGAGACTTCCTATAACTTATTGTTAGATTAGACCTTGGATCCACAATAATGTTATAGTCCCCTCTTCTTCATCGATGTCTCAAATATGCGAACCACGAATAATGAGTCAAGGCGGTGGTCGCGGACAAGCGGCCGTTTAAGGGGATGGAGAATTATTTCCGATTCTCTCCTCTGATAATGAGTCGGCGAATCATCGATTGAGAGCCGCGGACAGGCGGTGAAAGAAAGGCGTCTGGCGGGCTTGGTTATAGTGGAGTTTTGTTTTAAATGACATTGTACCTTGTAATCAATCTTGGCGATGAAGAATGCGTCGGATAGTGTATTAATTGGCAAATTAGAGATGAATCAATAAATGGCGATTTAGAGTATCCTTTGTCTTTGAATGATGTGATGGAGGTTTATACAATGATCGAGTTGCACTTAACTTCGGTCATCTGCTTTACACAAAAGCGATTAGAGACTCCTTTGGGGCGGCACGTCGTCGAAGATCGAGTAGTGAAAAAGACTTGGTTTCACGGTAAAGGAGATGCACGTTCAGGCGCGAATCATTTCTTAAGCAGCGAAGGCGACAATGGACCTATCCTCCACACATTCAGATATAGTCAGAAACAGGTATCATGAAGAGATGGGGGTATAACTTGACACGAGGGAAGGTCTATGTTTGGACGAGGCCTCGAACCCTAAGCGGCATATGTCCCAAGAGGAAAGCGGATAATACTATGCATTTAGGCGGGGATTGGGATCTGAATCCTCCTCGAAGATGAATGCTCATGGCTGATTGATGATAATCCACCCAATGAGAGCGGACATTAAATGCGATTCTTGACTTGGGATTCGACACCCGGCCTCGGAGAAAATTTCAAGGCTTTGATGTCAAATATGGCTACGGTTGGATCACTACTGTTGAGAGTGATGAAGATACCAACATGGGAAGACCCGGATCCATCAACTCGAAAGCGGTTCGAGGATAGGTTGAACAAAGAGAACCCACTAAGGATGAGAGTAGTCGAGGTTAATATGGGTGATGAAGAGCATCTAAGCTCATTAACATCAGCAATACTCTCCCCTCGGAAGAAAGGAAGAGTTGATTGCCCTTAGGGAGTATATCGATGTATTAGCACGGAGTTACGAGGACATGCGAGGACTCGACCCTAATGTGGCAACACATCGCTCAATCAGTCAAACACGTCAGCAACGGCAAAGGCGGTTTAGTCCACAAATATTGGAGGCAATTGTTGGCGAGTAAAGAAACTCATAGAATCGGGATTCATCGAGGAAATTCAACATCGGGATTGGGTGGCGAATATAGTCCGGTCATGAAGAAGAATGGATCGATTAGGATGCATTGTCGACTCTGAGAGACCTCAGCGGCGGCTTGCGAAAGATGACTTTCCTCTTCAATCGCGATGTCATAGTTGACAACCGTGTGGATTTGAAAGAATGTCATTCATGGATGGTTTTCGGGTATAATCAAATCAAGATGCACCCGATGGCGCCAAACACCGCGTTGAGCATGTCGGCATATATTGCTACGGTCATCCGTTCGGCCTCAAAATGCGCAACATACCGGCCGAGCAATGGCGGAGATTTTCGGGATCATCTTGGGAAAATGGTCGAATGCTACGTCGATGATTTGGTGGTGAAAGCCATGACAAGGAGATCACATCAAAGATCTTAGAGCGGTATTGAGCTCATGCGAACTCATGACTAAAGATGAATCTGCCAAATCCTTCCTTGGGATGTCCGGTGGAAAGTTTCTCGGCCGTCGTCACAGACAAAGGAATCCATGTCGATCGACAAAGTGAAGGCGATTCAAGAATTGCAACCTCTAAGAAATCTAAGAGAACTTCGGGGTTACAAGAGGCGATTGGCGTACATCCGACGGTTCATATCGAACCTATACGGAAGTGCAACCGTTCTCAAAATTGAACAAGAAGGCGTGTCATTTATTTGGGATGGCGCGCGAGCATTGAAGAGATCAAATCGTATCTCGCTAAACCTCCTGTTCTTGTTGCAGCGTCCGGAAAACCGTTTTGATCTACGTCAAGGCAGCGGATCACTTTCGTTAAGCGCTTTACTCGCCAAGGCGGCGATAGCGGTCCGCGAGCGGCGATGTATTATCGTGAACATTAGTGGTCTTTGAGTCTCGATATCCAATGGTGGCGGTGTCTTGCATTAGTGTTAGCGATTAAGAAAAATCGACACTATTTAGTCGGACGGGCGATTTATGTTATCTCTAGCGTAAATCCGGTCAGAATATTTATGACCAGTAGACCTCAATGAGTTGGCGTTTGGCGAAATAGGCTTTGCTCTTGTCCCAATATGACTTACACTTCAAACAGCAGTGTCGGTCAAAGGACAAAGATTTGCGATCTCTTGGTACCGGCCCGACAACGGATGCGGTTGAGCTATATGATGATCTTAGGATGAAGTCCACGAAGTTAACACTACATGCGCAACAAATATGGCGTACTGGCCAGACTTCTCGAGCTACCAGCGTGGCAAGTGCCCCGGATGTTCTAAGATTTCCGGCCGGTCGGGTTGTCTTAGTTTCCCGAGGAATCATGTCATGCCCGTGCTTATTCACTCGCGAACCTTGCTCTAATAGCGTAGCTGAATACAATCGCTACTTATTGGACTTAGTTCATGGTGGGTCGAATATCTCGGCGTCTGGCGATTGCAATTGATAGTTAAGCGGGTTAAGTGGTGACTATGAAGTCGAGAATCGGATCTAATCCCCTATCATCGGATAGCGTTGAAATGGCGGACTCATTGAAGAGTTTTCATCGAATATATCAGCGCCTCAAAAGCGGCTTATGCGGATGCAGCGGCAACATTAGGCGTGTCGTTAGCACAACCTTAGAGACCGAGCAACTAGTTGCGGTCAGGGACTCACCAACTCTTACGTACCATTATCACGATGAGACACAAAGAAGATAAGGGGTAGTTACCAAAGAAGTACATGCAACCCAAACCAAGTTGGAGCCGAGATTGGCTTTCCTATCATCGACTATGTCTTACATGGCATTACGCGGGAAGGCGTGAGGAGAAGTCAATCGTGAAGAGCTCAAAGATTCTTTTATGACCTCAAACCGGATTTATATCGTCGAGTGCGATGGTCTTTACTCGATGCCTCTCAAACAAAGCGAGAAGAGGTCCTCCGGGGCACCACGAAGGTGAATGTGGTGCACACCGGCTGGTCCCAAGCTCTGATCGGAGAATGGGAGAATGGGCTGCCATTACAGATGATTAATGGCGGTTAGTGCATTTCGAAAATGCCGCGTGTCAAATTCCGCGAATTATATGCATCGACCTCTGGCGATTGCATCGCCGGCCACATCACGGCCATTGAGACATGGGAATGGACATTGTAGGTCCCATTTTCCTCCGTCATCAAAGCGTCGGTTTATTCTAGCGATGGAGCTACTTCTCCAAGTGGTGAAGCAATCAGCTAAAAGAAGTAAAAGGCAGTCTTGCGTCATCAAATTTATCAAACACCATGTCATTTCTCGAATACGGTGTCCCAGGCGGATCGTGCATGACAATGGTCCCCAATTCATCGGCAATTCCTTCATCGGGTTTTGCGAAAATTCAAGATACAAGGCGTCTGCGTCGGCGACTATAATCCGGTTGCAAATGGATTAGCGAGGCATTCAACAAGGCGATTATTAAAATGCAGCCGAAGCTTGTGAAGAATAACAAGGCTGGGATGATAAACTTCGGGCTTTCACGGCATTATCTCGCTGCGGCGATGCGCCGCCTTATTTGGAGAGACCCGTATTCTCGGTCTACGGGTGTGGCAGTTCTCCCATTGAAATCAGTTAGTCCTCATAGCCCTGCATAGCAGGAGATGGCGATTGAAAACAACATCGAAGCGTCTCGAAGAACTTCGAGATGTTAGATGGCACGGGAAGCTCAACAATGCATTGAGTTTTACCAAGCTAGGATGTCGAGGCTTTCAACAAGAAAGTTCGACAGAGGAGTTTCAAGAAGGAGATTTGGTCCTCATTTCGGCGACGAGATAATCCTCACTTCCAAAAAGAGGTAAATTGAACCTAAATGGGAGGGTCGTTTGTAATAGAAGCGGTCTACTCTAATGGTGCATACGCGATTACCCAAAATGGCGGCCGGAATTAATGTGATAAATGGGAAGTTCTGAAGAAATACTACCCTTAGTATCTTCGGGATAACTTCTTCAGGGAAGTTCCTCGTGGGATGTTTACCCACTTTCCTTGAGGATAACCCTAATTTATCCTCCATCATAATTTCCCTCACCGACCAAATTCCTTGGCGGTGGGCCTACAAATACAGTACATTGCCACAATCTCCTCTTGATTCCTTCTATGAACAAGAGGCCCAATCAAAATCCCTTTTACAGGAGATAGAATATAAAATTCTTCCTCTCCAAGCGTAGATCCTCTTAAGTGATAAGCGGAGGGTTCTTTCCATCTTTATCTTAGGTAGCCGTGAAGGTATCTTGTGGGATTTTTAAACGGGTTGTCCGGTGAAGGTCACTGAGTCTTTTCGGTTCTCGGTGGAGATCCACTCTTAGTTCCATCTTTATCTTAGGTGGCCCGGTGAAGGTATCTTGTGGGATTTTCGAGACGGGTTGTCCGTTGAAGGTCACTGAGTCTTTTCGGTTCTCGGTGGAGATCCACTCTTAGTTCCATCTTCATCTTAGGTAGCGCCGTGAGGAATTTATCTTGTGGGATTTTGGACGGGTTGTCAGGTAGGTCACACAGTCTTTTGAGGTTCTCGGTGGAGATCCACTCTTAGTTCCATCTTCATCTTAGGTAGCCGGTGAGGTATCTTGTAGGGATTTTCAGGACCGGGTTGTCCGTGAAGGTCACGAGTCTCTTCGGTTCTCGGTGGAGATCCCTCTTAGTTCCATCTTCATCTTAGGTAGCGCCGGTATCGTAGATTTTTGAGACCGGTGAGTCCGGGCGAAGGTCACTGAGTCTTTAGATTCTACGGCGAATGCTGCATTGCTTATCATCGGGAAATAGAACACATTCTTCCTTTCCTACCTCAATCAATCTTCCTGGGTTCGGTCATTCTCAGGTCAAAAGGACACGAGTTCATCTTGGGGTATCGAAGCCTAAGAAGGATAAAGTCAGCGCCTCCTGCAGCGTTAGGTTTAGTCTTTCAGGTTGAAGACACGAGTTGATTCACAGGTATTTTATCCGAGAAGCCTAAGAAGGGATAAAACTGGCCTCCTGCCCAGCGTTGCGGTTTAGTCTTTCTCGATTGAAGAAGACACGAGTTGGATACGGGGCATTTTATCCAGAAGCCTAAGAAGGGATAAAGCCAGCATGCCAGCGTCGTTGGGTTTAGTCTTTCTCGATTGAAGAAGACACGAGTTGATTACAGGGGTATTTCATCCGAAGCCTAAGAAGGGATGAGTCTTTCAACTGCGTTCTTGGGGTTAGTCTTCCCATGAAAAAGACCCGAAGCTACTTATTATTCAACATGTCGTAGCATTAAGTCGAGAGAGTTTCATTCTTTTAGCACAGCGTTTTGTGTAGAGCGGTTTAGATAATCTACTGCTAGACTCAAGCGGTAGTTGGTAAAGCTCATCAAACCTTGATTAAAAGGGTTGGCCAATAACCCTAAAGTGAAGCCTAACGCAGCGTTCTTGGGTTTAGTCTTTTCGATTGAAGACACGAGAGTTGATTAAGGGTATTTCATCCGAAGCCTAAGAAGGGATGAGTCGTGTAACTGCAGCGTTGTAGGGTGGTCTCTTGCGGTAAAAGAGTCTGGCTTATGTATTCGATATCATAGCAACAAGTCTAGAAGAGTTTCATTCTTTTAGCACAGCGTCGCGTGAGCGGATCACGATAATCCGCCGCTAGCTCAAGCGGTGGTTGGTAAAAATCAAACCGTTGATGGTGAGGTTTGCCAAAATCCTATAAGTATTATGGTTAATTATTTCGGACGAGTAAAAGAATCATAATAAACAATGAAAGGATGGATCTTATTCATTTGAAGCAAATATAGAAGGAGCTACAAGCTGTTTAAACATCAAGTCTATGACAAAGGATTTGTTGTTGGTGAGACACTTCACCATTGTAAGCTGGTGGAGTTCTTCTGCAACTTCGACTGAAGGACTCCTCGTGATTGTTGATGTCTTCGTGGTTGCCTCCTCGAGCTCGGCCGGTTTACGCCCGGCGGTCAGCTCCCTGGCGCCAGCGGTGAGGGCTTCTTCCTTGTTGGCCTTGGCCGACTCAAAGCTGCCCATCTATCTTCCTCGGCATGGAGCTCTCCCACGGCGATATTATCCTCTCCTTTTCGCCACAATATCGATGCGGATGTGGCTTAAGAATATGTCACCGGCAACAACGGCTTCAAGCTGATGTGTGATCTCTCGCATCTGGACTTGAGCCCGGTAAAACACATCAGCATCGCCATGCCTCTAAGCGAGCGGTATGGCGGCTACATATGAGGAAGCCCGGCTGCGGCTCTTGCGATCTCAAGTTTCCCTCGGATGGGCGAGGTCATCAACAATGGCACGAGCCATTTCGGGATAACCCATATCGATATCAAAGCCATCGAGGATCAAGCGGTGCTTTGGCCCGATGAAGAAAGCCGTGAAGGACCTTTTCGATCCGCGTGTTCATCGAGAGAATGGCGTATTTCCAAGCGGATAATAAGATGGGATGGATCTTCATCGGCATCAGCGCTCTCACCGGATCATGGAGTCGAGATGTAGGCTGCCTGAGAAGAAAAGAGGACTTTAGGTTTTTAGTAAAAATGGTAGCTTATTTGGCTAAAAGACCCTACGATCTCGCCGGTTGTAGCCGAAGGCTAGCGAGTCTACAGTATCTATCATTTGGGATCTTTGTCAACCTGGTGAGCCCTCGGTGTGCTCATCTATCTCAGCGATTATTGTGGTAGGCGATTCACGGCGGCGAAAAGGTACACGCATTTGCACAAATGGAATGTCTCGGCCTCTTTTAATTATAGTGGTATTGGCCAGCGGTTGATCCTATAATGTCGAAGAAAATTCATACCTTCTTGAGGATGATAGCGGGTAAAACTTCACGAGGTACACCATCTTGTGACCAGCGTAGCGAGAGTCATCCATGGAAGTGTTGCCATATAACCCGGTTCCACGAAATCTTCCATGGAGAATCGAAAAAGAAGGCATTAGGAAGGCAATGCAATTAAATCAAACAATAGGTAAAGTTTGCTTACCTCCTCTGGTGGGGTTAGCTTGCCTAGTCTCGGCTTGTGCATTTGTCTCCTGCAATCCCTCTAAAAGAACAAAAAGCAAAGAGGCAATTAGTGGGGTACAAATCGAGTCATTCCATTCGCATTAGCCACCCGGAAGAGGAATTATCGATGTTAGATGTACACAGGTCCGCGGGATCAGGTCCTATCGGCCTCCTCGCCATAGCTCCATACATTTGTTGAGTAAAACTTGGCTCGGCATGAAGCGAGCTGAGCTCAGCGAGGTGTGGGGAGGAAAATCAAAGCAGGATCATAATCCCAAAACCCCTGCATGCAAATGAAAAATGTCGGTCTTCAAAAGCGAAAATTCCGGGTTACATGTGGTGAATTATTACCTCCGTGTTGTTGGATCATTCTTGGTCAAGTCTATATCAAGGGGCCAGAGGATTCCGCGATTCTTATGGGCTAACCTCTTTCGTTTAACCCTGAGAGGGTTGAAATTCTTCTTCTTCAACAGTTTTGAAAATTAGGTTGAATGAGAAATCTAATAGAGAGGATTAAGCGAAGGGAAAAAAGAAGTCACCAGGGTTGACATGTCTTGGTCCTCTTCTAAAGTCCGGCACCCAGTCGTGGAATTCCCCTCGGCCTCAATGGTGGATGAGATTGCGGCCTCCGAGCTTGAGCGGCATCTGGAGATGTGCAAGTGTCGGCTGCATAGCGATGCTTGACCACAGTGCGAGATAGCCCTCCGCGAGGGGTGGCTCGTTAGCTACTAATAGCCAACTACAATGAAGGAATGTGACTCGGTGGCCGTGCCGAGCTGGAGGCCGAATCTAGCACGGTACATCCCATGGCGGCTCCACAACCATGCTCGAAGGCCATCCACAAGTCCACCTCAGTGCAGGTGTCGGTTCGGGTTCAACATAAAGTTGGTGGTAACCCGGCTGGCGAGCAAAACGGCGAGAATAAGGCTCAATGAAGCATTCCTCCTTTCGGGAAAGTGAGATACCACGGCACGATATTCACTAGCGGTTGAAGCGACCAATGTCAAGTGAAGTCTGGCGTGTCTGGCACCTCCTCGTCAACTAAGGACTCACCATATTGACCCGGTCGAGGAAAACATCGGAAAAGATCCACCCTTTGTGAATGCATTTGTTCTTGATCTCTGCAAAACCACGCCCTTCCATCTGCGGTCCTCTACAGCGCAAGAAAGGAGTAGGCGAATCTGTGAAACGGTCGCGAGCATCATGTCGGGGCGATGGAAGACCACAGGCCATCAAATAGGTATATGGGAGCTCTACCGGACGGAAGGGATCGTGATGATGGCTCGCCCTTTCTCGGTAGCCTTCGAACTATATCCGCCAATCCACGGTGAATATTAGCCACCATCAGGAAGGAGAAGTTCCTTCTTGTGGGGCGAGGCGAGCGGATAAAGGACCTCGAGGGGTAAGCATCATCAGTTGATATGGAACCACACACTTCTTGAGCGGTGCAAGGTAGCAGCTAGGAGAGTTGTCGGTTTGGATAGGCTTCACTTATGCCCACTGAAAGGTCGCATTTGGTCCTGAAGGAAAGCCTTCTTTGGCGTAGGCGGCGTATAAGAGTTAGCCTCGGACTTCTCGATCAGTTCATTAACCTTGAAGAGTGGCGGTGATAGTTCACATATTTCTCGCCGGTTGTCCTCCAAATCTGGAACAAGTAGTGTGGCGCTTGAGACTCTGCGATTTCCTTTTGGCGCAAGGTTCAGATTGGGCGAGCTATATAGTAATGACAAGTGAGATCCCGTAAAGTCTTATAACGATGCGTGTGTTCCTTCCGGCTCAATTCTGATTGGAGGAAAAGTACTCTGATATAGCATCTTCCCATGGGTAGACACGAAATCGGTACATCATGTAAAGCCAACTGACTTCGCCGTGTTTAGTGGCGATATTGAATCTGGATTATAAAGCTCGAATAAGGTGAAAGAAATGATTGGCCTGATTGGAAGGCCATACATGGTGTACGCGAATCGGCGAATCTGAGACCACAAGCGCGAAGTTCTCCATCCCATCGGTGAGGGCGTAAGTGGTGAGGCGACCCCACAATGCTTACTTGGCCAGTGAACCCAGCAGAAGAATCTATGACTTGGCGATGGCATCTCGCCCCAATTTGCAAAGGCGATTCTTCAAAGTCGGCGGGAACAAAGAGCTCATCCGCAGGCGGTGTGTCCCTACCAACCAGTGAAGATGGAGTGGCGATTCTGTGGAACCCGGGCGACTGTGGCGGGTAATAAACCCACAATGAATATGATCATGCTCCTCGGTCGACGCCATGACATGCTGAGTCCGCGGTATGGTGTCTAGGTCGGTCAATGAGAGGCGAATTATCAGGGGAATATACAAGGGGCCTCGTCGTCTTTGTTCAACCACCTCTCACTCTCGATAAGAGGCATATCAGGATCCTTAGCGGTAGAATAAATAATCCGTCATTCGAGGTTGGTGGGAGTTCTGTTTACAAGTGGCATCGGCTCACCAATGTCGTCGATCACGAGAACTCCCCTCAAATCTGACCGAATCGTGTGTCGGTATGCAGGGTGCAAATCGGCAGATAAAATCGAGGATCGTCCTGCGATGGAATAGTATTAGCTATGGCGTCCATCAACCCGTAAGCCAGGAAAAGTTCAGAGGAATAATCAAGCGGAATCGAGAAAATATTGATTAGTAAAAGCGTTGAATTCATCTTACATAGATTGAGTCCGCGACCTTATAGCAGTATATGGCGATTTCATCCGTATTAAATACACGGAGAGCGAAAAATATAGCCAGCGTAATCAGCGGCAATATATTCCGTTCTGAGGCGAAAAATCTGGTGTGAAATCGCTCGTTAAAAGCTATCGAGCGGGTGATCTTTGAAGCCTGATCCTCACGAAGGAGAATCTCGGCTCTTCCCAATCGCCTCACAAAGGAGAGACGGGCGGGGTCATAGCGAGTACACAATCTGACGTCGATCCTCCACGAAGGAGAATCGGCTCTTCAATCGCCTCACAAAGGAGAGCGAAGCGGGGTCATGGCGAGAGTACCTGTCTGACGTCGATCCTCGAAGGAGAATCTGGCTCTTCCAATCGCCTCACAAAGGAGAACGGCGGGGATACAAGCGTATATGTCTGAAATATGATGGCTGGCGCCACCACCAGAAAAGAAGGGCGTGCATTCACGCAGCGCCCGTCGCGAGTTGATCGACTCCTCGAAGCAGCGTGATCTTCAAACGACGCCAGGCGCAAAAGAAATAGAGAGTCCAGTACTGATGGAAGATCGGCAAATAAAGGTCAACTTCTAAATCGGCGGAAACACAGCGAAGCGCCCATTGCCAGACGCCGCCCTGGCGCCGGCGCCATTTCGCGAAGCGCCGCATCGCCAGCGCCATAGCAGCCGGCGTTAGCGCCAGCGCCAGCGGCCCGTAGCGCACCAGCGCAACGCGGTATGGCCCACAACTACCAGCCCATGGCCTTAATGGCCATGGCGCTAAGCGTAATGGCCCAATTCTGTAGCGCCAGCCTTACCAGCCGCCAGCCAAGCGCCTGCGCCTAAGCGCATGCCCGCCTGACCTCGATCCCTCTCCTCGTGGTTTTCATCACCTGCATACACAAAGAAAGAAGAAAAAAGAAAAAGGACTTCGTAGGCTCAATTATGCATACCTTGTTGATCGAGGAAGAAAAGGCGGAAGCGAGATGAAAACAAGAGAGAGAGAACCGAGGGGAGGCCTAAGGTCACGGAAAAGAGGCCTTGTGGGTATTTATAACAACCCATATGCACCCAATCCTCTTTAAACAAGGACTCCTATTTGGCAAGAAGTAGGAATTCTAATTGGAGTCCAAATCAATTCTAGTGGGACTCTAATCAGCCCCTAATTAGGAGTCCTAATTGGAATCTTGTTTGGATGACAAGATAGGCCAAATCAGTCCGTTAGATGGCTCCTAATTCCTCAGCTATATTGGGAAAGATTAGAAGGTTTATTAGGATAACACCTCATGAATTCCCTCGGTAGATCAGCGTGTGAAATCTCAACTAGGATTACAGTATAAACTATTTCCTAAGTTAAAGAAGTTCAGGAAGAATATTCTCACAAGAAATATTCTTAGGGATAACTTCGATCGTGCTTGATTGCATCGTGCGCATCAAGCGTAATCCTACTCCAACTAGGATTACGGTATAAACTGTTTCCTAATTTGTAGAAGTTCGGAAGAATACTCTCACAAGAAATATTCTTAGGGATAACTTCGATCGTGCGGATTGCATCGGCGATCAAGCGTCACCGATCTACTCCAACTAGGATTACGGTATAAACTATTTCCTAATTAGTAGAGAGTTCAGGAAGAATATTCTCACAAGAAATATTCTTAGGGATAACTTCGATCGATGGGGATTGCATCGGCCGCGATCAGCGTCGCTAATCCTACTCCAACTAGGATTACGGTATATTGTTTCCTAATTTGTCGAGAAGTTCAGGAAGAATATTTCCACAAAAATATTCGGGATAACTTCGATCGTGAGGATTAATCGTCGAAGATCAGATAAGCTAATCCTACTCAACTAGGATTACGGTATAAGCTGTTGCCTAATTCATTGAAAAGTTCAGGAAGAATATTTTCACAAGATATTCTTAGGGATAACTTCGATCGATGCGGATGGCACCGGCCAAATCAGCAGCGTGCCTAATCCCCTCAACTAGGATTACGGTATAAACTATTTCCTAATTAGTCGAAGTTCTGGAAGAATATTCTCACAAGAAATATTCTTAGGGATAACTTCGATCGTCTTGGCGGATACATCGGCTAATCGTCAGCATTAAGCTAATGCTACTCAACTAGGATTACGCGATTCTTATGGGCTAACCTCTTTCGTTTAACCTTGAGAGGGTTGAAATTCTTCTTCTTCAACGGTTTTCACGAAAATTAGGTTGAATGAAAATCAATAGAGGTTAAGCGAAGGGGAAAAAAGTACAGGAGTTCGCTGACATCTGCTTGTCCTCTTCTAAAGTCCCAACACGAGTGGAATTCCCCTCGGCCTCAATGGTGGATGAGATTGCGCCTTCCTCACGAACTTGAGCGGCATCGGAGATGTCAGAGTGTCGGCTTCGCAGCGATGCTTGACCCAGTGCGAGATAGCCCTCGCGAGGGGCTGGCTCCAGCTACTAATAGCCAGCTACAATGAAGGAATGTGGACTCCGGTGATGCGAGCTCGGAGGCCGAATCTAGCGGTACATCCCGGCTCACACAACCATGCTCGAAGGCCATCCACAAGTCCACCGATGCGGGTGTCGTTGGGTTCCCAACATAAAGTTGAGTGCGTTAGCCCGAGCTGGCGAGCAAGCGAGGGGAAAATAAGGCTCAATGAAGCATTCCTCCTTTACTCGGAAAGTGGAGATACCTGGCACGATATTCACTAGCCGGTTAAACGATAATGTCAAGTAAAGTCTGGCGTGTCTTGGCACCTCCTCGTCAACTAAGGACTCACCGTATTGACCGGGGGCCGAGGAAAACATGGAAAGATCCACCCTTTGTGGATCTGCATTTGTTCTTGATCTCTGCAAAACCACGCCTTCCATCTGCGGTCCTCTGTGCAAAGAAAGGAGTACGAATCACGTGACAGTTGCGACATCATGTCCGGCGATGGAAGATAACCGAGGCCATCAAATAGGTATATGGGAGCTCTACCGGACCAGAAGGGATGCGTGAGGATGGCTCGCCTTTCTACGAGTGCTTCGAACTATATACCAATCCACGGTGAATATTAGCCACCATCAGGAAGGAGAGTTCCTTCTTGTGGGTTTGAGCTGAGGGTAAAAAGGACCTCGGGGGTAAAGCGTCATCAGTTGATATGGAACCACACTTCTTGAGGCAGTTACCGGGTAGCGCTAGGAGTTGTCATTTGGATAGGCTTCCCGCATACCACTGAGAAAGGTCGCAAATTTGGTCCACGAAGGAAAGCCTGGCGTGGTATAAAGTTAGCCTCGGACTTCTCGATCAGTTCATTAACCTTGAAGGAGTGGCGGTGATAGTTCACATATTTCCTCGCCATTGTCCTCAAATCTTTGGAACAAGTAGTGTGAACTGCGATCACCTTTTGGTATAAGGCAGTTGGGCGAGCTATATAGTAATGACAAGTGAGATCCCATAAAGTCTTATAACGATGGTGTTCCTTGTTGGCTCAATTCTGATTGGAGGAAAGTACTCACGATATAGCATCTTCCCCATGGGTAGACACGAAATCACGGTACATCTCATGTAAAAACTTACTGCCTTTTAGTGAAAAGCGTATTCGAATCTGGATTATAAAGCTTCGAATAAGGTGAAGAATGATGGCAATGATTGGGAAGGCCATACATGGTGGCGAATCGTCGAACTGAGACCAGCGGAGTTCTCCATCCCATGGTGAGGGCGTAAGTGGTCGAGCGACCCACAATGCTTACTTGGCAGTGAACCCAGAAGAATCTATGACTTGGCGATGGCATCTGCTGTGATTTAGCAAGGCGATTCTTCAAAGTCGGCGAGAACAAAGAGCTCATCGCGAAGGCGTGTGTCGGCCTACAACCCAGTGAAGGCGGAGTAGCGATTCCTATTGGAACGGAACAGGCTCTTTGGGTAATAAACCACAATGAATATGATCATGCAGTCGCTATCGCAATGGAAATAGTAAGAACAGTCAGCCAATATGCGAAGTCTTTGTTCAACGCCTCTCACTCGTCAAACCATCAAATCATTATCGTGGGTAATTGTCTTTACAAATGGCGTGGCTCCGCGATCGTCGGGAGAATGCGAGAACTCCTCGGTCTGCGAATCGTGTCGTGGTGTCGCAGGGTGCAAATCGGTGAGATAAAAAATCGAGGATCGTCACCGATGGAATAGTATTAGCTATGGCGTCCATCAGCAATGGTAGGAAAAGTTCGAGGAATAATCAAGCTGAGTCGAGAAAATATTCGGTTAGTAAAGGCGTTGAATTCATCTTACATAGATTAGTCACGACCTTATAGCGAATTATGGCGATTTCATCCGTATTAAATACACGGAGAGCGAAAAATATAGCAGCGTAATCAGCGGCCGTATATTCAGTTCTACGAGGCGAAAATACGGTGTGAAATCGCTCAGGTTAAAACTGTCGAAGCGGGTGATCTTTGAAGCCCAATCCTCACGAAGGAGAATCGGCTCTTCGATCGCCTCACAAAGGAGAAACGGCGGGGTCATAACGAGTACACAATCTGAAGCGTCGATCCTCACGAAGGAGAATCTCGGCTCTTCAATCGCCTCACAAAAGGAGAAACGAAGCGAAGTACACACAATCGAAGCGTCGATCCTCACGAAGGAGAATCTGGCTCTTCCCAATCGCCTCACAAAGGAGAAACGGCGGGGATACAAGCGTATATGTCGAAGAATATGATGGCTGGCGCCCACCGAAAGAAGGGCGTGCATTCCGCAGCGCCGTCGCGAGTTGATCGACTCCTGAAGCAGCGTGATCTTCCGGCGACATCGAAGCGCAAAAGAGCGAATAAGTCGGATACCAGTGGAAGATCGGCAAATAAAGGTCAAAACTACAAATCAGCGCCGAACCAACCGGCGCCATTTTAACCAGTTAGCGCCGCCGCCAGGCATCCGGCATTTGTAGAAGCGCCAGCCGCCCATGGCCAGCAGCCAGTTAATAATGTAATGCGTGGCACCCAGCCCGCCCTGTACGACAGCCAGTAGCAATGACTTTCTGTGCATGGTAATAGCGCCGTTAGTGGCCAATGGCCAATTTCTGTAGCCTATTGTATACCAGCAGCGCCGCCGCATTGTGCGTCATACGCGCCGCCGCTAAGCGCCGCCGCCCGCCGACCACGGCCTAGATCCTTCTCCCTCGTGGTTTCATCACTGCATACACAAAGAAAGAAGAAAAGAAAGGACCGTGGGCTCATTATGCATACCTTGTTGATCGAGGAAGAAAAATGAGATGAAAACAAGAGAGAGAGAGAGAAACTGAGGGGGCCTAGGTCGACAAGAAAGAGGCCTTGTGGGTATTTATAACAACCCCATATGCACCCGATCCTCTTTAAACAAGGACTCCTATTTGGCAGTAGGAATTCTAGTGGAGTCAAATCAATTCTAGTGGGACTCTAATCAGCCTAATTAGGAGTCCTAGTGGAATCTTGTTTGGATGACAAGATGGCAAATCAGTCCGTTAATGGCTCCTAATTCCTCAGCTATATTGGGAAAGATTACGAAGGTTTATTGTGAGGATAACACCTCATGAATTCCCTCGGCGCCCGATCAGCGTGTGCCCAATCCCTCAACTAGGATTACGAGTATAAACTATTTCCTAAATTATAGAGAAGTTCGGGAAGAAGAATATTCTCACAAGAAATATTCTTAGGAGATAACTTCGATCGTGCGGATGCATCGGCGCCGATCAGCAGCGTCGCTAATCCTACTCAACTAGGATTACGGTATAAAGCTGTTTCCTAATTTGTCGAAGTTCGGAAGAATACTCTCACAGAAATATTCTTAGGGATAGCTTCGATCGTGCGGATGCATCGGCCAGATCAGCGTCACGAATCTACTCAACTAGGATTACGGTATAAACTATTTCCTAATTAGATAGAAGTTCGGAAGAATATTCTCACAAGAAATATTCTTAGGGATAACTTCGATAGATGCGGATTACATCGGCCCGATCAGCGTCGCTAATCCTACTCCACTAGGATTACAGTATAAAGCTGTTTCCTAATTTGTAGAAGTTCGGGAAGAATATTTCCACAAAAATATTCTTAGGGATAACTTCGATAAATGATTACATCGGCCATACGATCAGCGTTAAGCTAATCCTACTCAACTAGGATTACAGTATAGCGTTGCCTAATTCATTGAAAAGTTCAGGAAGAATATTTTCTGAAATATTCTTAGGGATAACTTCGATAGTGCGGGATGGCACCGGCCAAATCAGCGTCGCCTAATCCCCTCAACTAGGATTACAGTATAAACTATTTCCTAATTAAATAGAAGTTCAGGAAGAATATTCTCACAAGAAATATTCTTAGGGATAACTTCGATCGTGCGGATTACATCGGCGCCGATCAGCAGCGTGCTAATGCTACTCAACTAGGATTACAGTATAAAGCGTTTCCAAATTTTGACGAGGAGTTAGGATTACGGTATAAAGCTGTTTCCAAATTTTGACGAGGAGTTCTTGGAGAATAAATCCATATTCTTAAGGATAACTTCGATAACCCTTAATTTCCTCCACCATAATATCCAAGAGAGAATAATAATCGGCGAAGCGTGAAAGTCAAACCGGACAATATGTCAGCCCGTAAACTTCACCGCAGGTGGATAATCATATCCCATAACGGTCAAAGCGTCGCTTCGCCGACTGAAGGCTAGGGCGATGGTTGAAAGCCAAATGGTCTCTGTTTACGACAAGGAATCCTCGGATACCTCCATGAAAAGATCAGTCCTGGCTGTGGTTAAACCAACAACTGCGTGATGATGGAAGAATAGCCGGCGAGGGTTATGAAATTCCATGTAATCGACACAACCAACATGTAAGCCAACAAAGGAGTTAAGCCGACATACGGATAAGTCAAAAAGTCAGATGGTTAGTCAAACAACAGCGACCACGAGTTACAAGCAAAACTCACCCACTTGACCGAATCAAGATTTCAACAAGCGGTCGGACAATAAATGCGGCACCGTGATCTTATCGGAATCCTAAAAGAACTGGATGATCTGAAAGAATCAAAGACTTGAAGCTATCTTTTGGGACCCTCGGCGGTGAAGGCGAGAACCATCATGTCCAAAGCATCCCGGACTCATCAAAATGAGGCGAGGCGGCTTTGGAGAATATCTGTAGGCGTTGAAAAATGCCTAAGATCCCGAAACCAACTTCGTGGCGAGTGTGAATGACAACCCATCCGAATAATCACGGACGTCCGAATCGTTAAAGGCAGCGAACTTCGGCGGCGAACCCGGCGTCACAAGCATGGTTTAAGCCGGACTTGAGCGGTGTCGGATCAGGGGACCGGTGAGCCGGAACAAACCAAAGTGAGTCCGGAACCAAATCTGAGACCGGAACCTAAGTGTCGGGAGAAGGCCAAAATTCCCGGTAAGCAGGGCCTAAACCGAAGAGCCAGAAAAGCGGTAGCGGTGGAAAAACGCGGCCTTGGCTGACACCTCGAAATGGCCAAGGTGGCTCACCACTGCGTAGAACCACCGACAACCCGAGTGCCTCGACAAGTGGCCGAGGAGGCTCGACCAAGTGGTAGAGGAGGCTCGACCAAATGGCAGAAGTGGCTCGACCACCATGGTAGAACCGCCTCGACCAATTGGTAGAATTAGCTCGATGAAGTGGCCCGACTCCACGGGTAGGGCGCTACATTCCCCTTTGTATAAATAGGGAGATGCTGATGAGGTGGGATTTTTGGACTTGGACTTGGGCTCCTGGAGAGAATTTGGGCTTGGGATTTTGGAGGATTTTTAGAAGAGTTCTCACGAGATCCATGAGCCGTCGGCCTTACCGTTCGAGCACGGCTGACCAGTCGGTCGGCGTCGATCTGGCGGAAGGCGGAGCCGAGGTCAAACTCGGATACCCTCTAGGTTAGCCGTCTTAACCTCGAGGGGATATATGATTTCTCCTTGTAGATCTCGCCCGCTCGTTGATCCTCTCCTTAATTGGGTGTGATCCCATGACGATCCTCTCCATTGAGTGTGATCCCCTCGGTAACCGTTTCCTTCATTGAAAGCAGGCCCCGCCGTCACAGTTCGAACCGGGTCTCTACTTGGATTTAGGTGGCGGTGGTCCACCGGACATAAAGTCCGGCCAGGGCAAAGAACCCCGCATAGCGAGGACCTGCGACATAGCAGTCCTCGTGTTTGTTCGGGAAGGATAAAAGTTGTAGTCTTTATATTTTTCATTGTAAATAGCAAATAAAAGTGATATTTCTCTTTGAATTTTGTTGTAGGCCAAAGAAGGTACGTAAACAGAAATTCAAATCAATGACAATCTCCCACTTTTAGGATGAACATCGAGGTGACCGGTCGGACTACGAGTGCGAAAATCGGCCTTATACCTTGGTCGGCTACCTAAGATAAGAGTGGAACTAAGAGTGGGATCTCCACTCAGGAACGAAAAGACTTCGGCGACCCAGGCGGACAACTGGTGCGAAAATCGGCCTTATACCTTGGTCGGCGCTACCTAAGATGAAGATGGAACTAAGAGTGGGATCTCCACTCAGGAAGCGAAAAGACTTCGAGGTGACCTTGATCGGACAACTGATGCGAAAATCGGCGCATACCTTCGGTCGGCTACCTAAATGAAGATGGAACTAAGAGTGGGATCTCCACTCCGAGAAGCGAAAAGACTTCGGGTGACCTTGATTCGGACAACACAGTGCGAAAATCCGTATACGCCCGGTCGGTAGCTACCTAAGATGAAGATGGAACTAAGAGTGGGATCTCCCTCCGAGAACCGAAAAGACTTCGGGTGACCTTGATCGGACAACTGGTGCGAAAATCCGTATACAACCCGATCGAGCTACCTAAGATGAAGATGGAACTAAGAGTGGGATCTCCACTCAGAAAGCGAAAGACTCGGGTGACCTTGATCCGGACAACAGGTCACGAAAATCGGCGCATACCTTGGTCGGCGCTACCTAAGATGAAGATGGAACTAAGAGTGGGATCTCCACTCAGAAACGAAAAGACTTCGGGTGACCTTGAATGGACAACTGCAGTGCGAAAATCGGCCTTACCTTCGGTCGGCTACCTAGGATGAAAGTTCGATGCTTACCTCGGCTAGGAAAAGGGATGGGCGAGAACCCTTCCGTTTACCGCGAAAAGGATCTTGCGGCTTGGAGAGGAAGAATTTTATATTCTATCTCCGGTAAAGGGATTTTAATTGGGCCTCTTGTTCATAGAAGGAATCAAGAGGAGATTTTGGTAATGTACCGATTTGTAGGCCCACCGTCAAGAATTTGATCGGTGAGGGAAATTATGATAGAGGTTATCCTCAGGAAAGTGGGTAACATATCCAGGGAACTTCCGTGAAGCGGGTTATCACGAAGATACTAAGGGTAGTATTTCTTGGGAACTTCCCATTTATCGGCATTAATTGCGGTGCCATTTAGGGTAATTGGCGGTATGCACCATTAGAGTAAGCCGTTTCTAGCGGACCCTCCCATTTAGGTTGAATTTACCTTTCTTTTTGGAAGTGAGGATTATCGGTCGTCGGCGGCGAGGACCAAATCTCCTTCTCTAAAGGTTCTCTGTCGAACTTTCTTGTTGAAAGCCCTCGACATCCTAGCTTGGTAGAACTCAATGCATTGTTGAGCCTCGAGCTTCTCATCTAACATCTCGAGCTCTTGAGGCGTTTACGATGTTGTTCTTGATCGTCATCTGTTGAAAGAGCGTCGAAGTGGCGAATCTAATTTCCAGCGGGCTGCCGCGCAGTAAACCGGGAATCACGAGTGCGCTCGGTTGGCGTCGCGCGATTGTGCGATATGCCCGAGTGCTTCTCAGTTTATCATCGGTCTAGCATTTATTCTTCACAAGCCGACAAAATTTTGATGATTGTCTTGTTGAATGCCTCGGCTAATCCATTTGCTTTGGATTATAAGAACATCGGCGAGGCGTCTTGTATCTTGAATTTCGCATAAAACGATGAAGGAATTGCGATGAATTGGGGACCGTTGTCATGCGATCCGTCTTGGGACACCATGTCGATAGATGACATGGTGTTTGATAAGGCAATGACGTGCTTCGCCTACTTCCTTTAAGCGGGATTGCTTCGACCCACTTGGAAGTGTCGGTAATTGCTAGAATAAGCGATCGCCTTTGGTGACGGAGGAAAAATGGGACCTACAGCGTCCATTCCCCATGTCTCGAATGGCGGGATGTGGCGAAGGATGCAGCTGCTCGGGGAGGCGATGCATATAATTAGCGTGAATTTGACCGCGTGGCATTTCGGCGTGCTTCATTGCGTCATTAATCATTGTTGGCGAAGTAGCCCATTCTCGATTCGATCGTAGAGCTTGGGACGGTGGTGTGCACCACATTCACTTCGTGTGCTTCAGAAGGACCTCTCACCTCTTTGTTTGAGAGGCATGAATAAAGACCATCGTACCCTTGGCGATATAGCGTCAGGTTTGAGTGTCATAAAAGAATCTTGGAGCTCTTCGGGATTGACTCTCTCTCCCTCCGTCTTCGTGAGAATGCCATGTAAGACATAGTCGATGATAGGAAGCAATCTCGGGCTCCAACTTGGTTTGGGTTGCATGTACTTCTTTGGTAACTACCCCTTATCTTCTTGTGTCTCATCGTATAATGAGTGCGAAGAGTTGGTGAGTCTGACGTAACTAGTTGCTCGGTCTCGGAAGGTTGTGCTAACGACACGACTAATCTTGCCGGTGCATCCGCATAAGCGTTTTGGGCGGCGGGATATATTGATGAAAACTCTTGAATGAGTCGCCATTTCAGCGGCTATCGATGATAGGGGATTAGATCCAGTTCGACTTGTAGTCACCACGAACTGCTTAACTATCAATTCGAATCGCCGTGCGCTTGAGATATTGACCCCGGCTCCTTGGCGAAACTAAGTCCAATAAGTAGCGCATTGTATTCAGCTCGTTATTAGAACAGGTTAGGTGAGTGAATAAGCCGCGGGGCATGACATGATTCCGGAAACTAAGACAACCCGACTCGTGAAATCTTAGAACATCAGGGGCACGTTGGTAGCTCGAGAAGCTCGTCAAAGTACAATCGCCATATTTGTTGGTGCGATGTAGTGTTAACCGTGGACTTCATCAGGAAGATCATCATATAGCTCAAGCTGCGTCCGTTGTGGTTTGTGACCAAGAGATCGCAAATCGCTTGTCCTTTGGTGACTACGTTGTTTGAAATACAAGTCATATTGGGACAAGAGCAAGGCCCATTTAATAGCCAACTCATTGAGGCGGTTTGGTCATAAATATTGGACCGGATTCGTTAGAGATAACATAAATCGTCACGTCAGGCTAAATAGTGCGCATTTTACGAATCGCGAACACTAATGCAAAAGCCTTGCTTCTCGACCATTGGATATCGAGACTTCGGCAGACTAATGTTCGACTCCGGTAATACTGCTGTTACGTGACCCATGTCGTCGTCTTGCGAGTAAAGCACTAACGAGTGATCCGTTGCCTTGGCGTAGATCAAAAGCGGTTTTCGACATGATTACAGCGAAAACGAGGAGGTTTAGCGAGATAATTTGATCTCTTGAATGCCTTACGGCGTCGTCCCAAATAAGCGACCGCCCTTCTTGTTCAACAGAAAATGGTTGGCATTTCGGATAGGTTCGATATGAACCGTCGGATGTCATGATCTCCCTTAACCCGAGTTCTCTTAGATTTCTTGGAGGTTGCAATTCTTGAATCGCCTTCACTTTGTCGGGATCAACATGGATTCCTTTGTCGGTGGCGGCGAAGCCAAGGAACTTGCCCTTGGACATCCCAAGGAAGGATTTGGCGGGATTCATCTTTAGGCGATGAGTTAGCATGAGTTCGAATACCGTTCTAAGATCTTTGATGTGATCTCCTTTGTCACGGCTT
This sequence comes from Asparagus setaceus, assembly GCA_012295165.1. Classification (NCBI taxonomy): domain Eukaryota; kingdom Viridiplantae; phylum Streptophyta; class Magnoliopsida; order Asparagales; family Asparagaceae; genus Asparagus; species Asparagus setaceus. The sequence continues at coordinate 64,322,646 of CM022706.1, read as the reverse complement.
TTACGACCAAATCGTCGGCGGCATTCGTGGATTTTCGAAGATGATCTGGAAAATCTCGTCATTGCTGGCGGTATGTTGTGCGGCATTTTGAGGCGAGCGGCATGGCCGTGTAGCAATATATCTTGATGGCGTTACGAGCTTGTGTGTTTGGCATCATCGGGGTGCATCTTGATTTGATTATACCGAAAGCCATCCATAAGGACATTCTTTCAAATCCACGCGTATTGTCAACTATGACATCGATTGATTGGAAGAGGAAGTCATCTTTGGGCAAGCGGCGTTGAGTCTGTGATCGAAACCTGGATCCTAATCGACCCATTCTTCTTCTTCGGCCGGGACTATATTAAGCCACCCAATCAGGATGTTGAATTTCTCGATGAATCTCGATTCTATGAGTTTCTTTACTTCGTCAACAATACCTCTAATATTTGTGGGCCGAGCGTCTTCTTTGCTTGGCCGGGTTGACATCGCCTTGATGTTGAGGCGTGTGTTGCCGCGTGGGAATTGAGTCTGGCATGTCCTCGTAACTCGGTGAATACATCGATATACTCCCTAATTGGGGCAATCAACTCTTCCTTTTCTTAGGGGAGTATTGCTGATGTTAATGAGCTTAGGATGCTCTTCATCACCCATATTAACTTTGGACTACCTCATCCTTAGTAGGGGTTCTCTTTGTTGAACCTATCCCGAGCTGCTCTTGGAGTTGATGGATCCATGGGTCTTCCCATGTTGGCATGTCTTCATCACTCCAGCAGTATTGGGGATCAGCAGTAGCCATATTTGACATCAAAGCCTTGAAATTTTCTCGGTGGTGTCGAATCTGGCCCAGAAGAATCGGGCGAATGTCCGTCTCCCTCATTGGGTGGATTATCATCGATTAGCCATGAGCATTCATCTTCGAGGAGGATTAGTATCCCAATCTTCTTCTAAATGCATAGTAATTATCGGTTTCCTCTTGGGACATATGCGCTTTAGGAGGGTTAGAGGAAATCCAGAAACATAGACCTTCCCTGGAGTGTCAAGTCATACCCCCATCTCTTCATGATACCCGGTGTTTACGGACTATATCTGAATGTGTGGAGGATAGGACCATTGTCATCTTCATCTTCTTCTGAAATGATTGGCGTTGGAGCGCATCTCCTTTTTCAGTAAACCAAGTCTTTTCACTACTTGATCTTGGTGGGATGGCGAGTGTTGTCCCAAAAGAGTCAGGCTGCTTTTGTGTAAAGCAAGATGGCCAGAGTTGGTAAGTGAAACTACGGATTGTTGTATAAACTGTCATCACATCATTCAAAGATAAAGGGTACTCTAAATGCGTCATTTATTGATTCATCGACAATTTGCCAATTACAATGTTCATCGGCGATTCTTCATCGTCAAGATTGATTACAAGGGGTACAATGTCATTTAAAACAAAACCTCCACTATAACCAAGCCGGTTTGGTATCGGCTTCTTCACTGTCATCATTACCTTGGGCGATGATTGATTTAGGACTCATTACGTAGAGGAGAGAATCGGTGAAATAATTCTCCATCCTTAAGCGGTTGTTTGTCGCGACCACCGTCTTGACCTCATTATTAGTGTACATATTTGAGACGATGAAGAAGTAGAGGGACTATAACGTTATTGTGGATCCAAGATCGACCAACAATAAGTTATAGGAAGTCTAGCGTCAATCACATAGCGGTGACTTGGACTTTAAGTCCCCATTTGGCACTTTATCAGGATCTTACCAGCGAGACCGCTGGTGTTAAATCCATAAATCATTGTGCTGTTGATGCCGACTTCGGCGGGAATTCAAGATGATACATGGTAGGGGCATGATGCTCCCCGGAACGGATCGACTTGGATCGGTTAACTTCACTAGAGCCAATATACGGTGAAGTATAGCGACTATCGTGCTTGGAATTCCTCGTCGCATATCCTCCTTTGTAAAAGTGATGCGGGGAAGTGTTTAGTCGCAAGGTTGCATTCTTTGGGCCGACTCTTACGGACTTCGGCCTAATCACGAGTGAAGACTTACGAATCGGCGAGGGCTTCTTGAAGAGCTTCTCGTCTCTTTTGATAAGCGCTGACAACTCATAGAAGTGATCCTTGCGGGATATTGGCTAATGGGCCATGGCGTCGAAGCGGTATGGAGGTTCGAAGTTCGGTTTATCTCTTCAATCGGCGGTGAATCGAGAGCTGCCGGTGAACTTCTTCTTGTTTGCTGTTTAGCTTCTTTAGCGACCACTGCGTTGGCTTTCTGCGTGCGGTGAGGGATTTGTTGGTACCGGCTCTCGAGGCGTCTTGGCATTAGGGTCGGGGACTTAGGGTTTACTTGTACTTCGTGTCCTCTGGTGGCGTGGGCCGAGGTTCCCCGCCGGACGGTGGAATGTTACCACTGTTCATCGTCTCCCTCGGAATTGCGGAAGTAGCATGCCTTTCCCTACGCGGCTTTTCTTCAGCGAAGAAGAGGCTACCATTGCTCATCTTCAAGTAGATGCGGGTGGACCCACAAGACTTAAGCCATGAGTACGTATCACGATACAAGTCCTTTACGTTGCTTGTGTGGTCGTCATTCACCGTCTTCATTGCGACTTTGACCAGCGGTTGAGTTCAAACCATGTCAGCGATGCACCGACCGAAGCTTATGGACACGCGTTGCTCCGACCTTCTTTTCTTTGGGCGGCTTCATAGTGATGACCCTACATCAATTAAAGCACGGATTTTATCCTTAAGGTGAAGCGAGGATTTAGTGGGGTGATGAATTGCCTATAGTGCGCCGATATCTTGGGTCATTCGTCTTCATTGCCTCCTCTTGATTGAATGGGAGGGAGCTTGATCTTGTTATTTTCCACAAGATATTTGAAGAGACCGAGGAATCGTCGTCCCTAAAGGAATAGGACTTGGGAATCTCGGCTCTAAGGCCTTGTTTTGTGGCCAGGTTGCCCGCGTTGATTGTGCTGTTCGTTATTCTTCTTCTTCTTCTTTATTCTTTGGGGTTGGAGTTGGAACGTTTGGTTATAACCGCCGTCTTGGCTTGCTCTTTCCCTTTGCGCGTGGGACAAAGTTATGCTTGAGCTTCCGTTGTCGGTGACCTCTCTCGCCTTTTTCCTTTTGAGGAATCTCGGCTTGCTCTCCACGAACCTTCAGTCCTTCCGTTATCGATGGTGCTGTACCCATTGCTTCAAGCACATCTATCGATAAGTTCTTGTGGCAGGTTTGGAGGATGAACTCCTCTGTTATTGGATCCGGCGGTTCATTGCCTTGTTCGAATCGTTTGACAAAGATATCCACGGTTTCTCCGTCTTTACGCTTCGTCGAAGCAATGTCCGTCGATACCTCGGTATCGTCATCAAAATTGGTAAGGAAGCTAGACTCCATGTCGTCCCGGTGTGAATGCTCCCGGCAGGGCGGCGGTACCATTCGGCGACCCACGAAGGGGTGCCAGCGAATGACCGAACCATCGGGGTTCGTTGCGAAATAACTCAGAGGTGTGACTTGAAATAAATCAAAGTCTTTGCGTGGGGAACCCTTCGATCAAATGGTGTGAAGTTTATTAAGTTAAACTGGCCAGTGCAGGATTGATTCCCACTCCCTGGTATGGGCAAGGAATACTGTCTTCTTCACTTCTTGGCGGAAATCAATGAGTTGATTTTGCTCTCAGTCTTTGATCTTTCGTTCTCACGAGCAACATCGTTATGTGCGGCGTTAAGTGGTTTGGAGGTTATCATCTCTTGTGCTTCCTCGTCTGAATCGCTATCATCTTCATCGGCGTTGATCTGTGACTCGATTCACCTTGATGTTTCGTCAAGGCTTGGATCTGTTGGTCATGCATTTCTCTCATCGTGCATGGCCAACTCCATTTCTAACTTGAAGTTTTCCGTTGTTTATTCAGCGCCGTCTAGCATTTTGGCCACTTGATGCATGCTGATCATAAGCGTTTCTTAGGGGCTTCCCGGCTAGATACATTATGATCGGATCGCGATTGAGGAGCCAATATCCGACGCATCATCCTCGCGGTATTCCCTTGAAGTTTATCGTTCACGGACCGTCGGATAGTCGGACCGCAAGCGAGTTAGCCGTTGCGATCGGTAGGAATAGCCCGTGGCGATGGTTCTTTCTTGGTCATATTATTAGTGACCTCGGCAACTCATCCTCTCGGGATGTCATCCTTTTCTTGAGGAATCGCCTTGACCTAGGTCTTGGCGTGTTGGTGCTAAGTCTCGGAAGGCTGACACCCTTTGGAGCTTCTAGATGGCAATTGCACTCAGAGCACCGTCTTGATGAGCTTAGACAAGCATGGCTAGCGTCAATTTAGGGAATCCCTTGAGATTTTCATTGCCCTTACCACTGAGTACTGCTTCGTCGGTGGGTGTCAGGAGCAATCTCCAGTGTGTTGGCGTAATCTCGGGTATAGCGTCGTCGTCATCATCACAGTCGTCTCCTTAGAGAATGGCCAAAAGTAACTTCGCCTTGACTTCCGCTTATGTGGTGAAGTTTGAGAGACTCTCGGACTTCAATTTTTAATTTGGTTGGTGGGGTTGCGAGGAATCTCCGGCCTTTACGGAGCAGTGCGGCCTCCTATATGAGGTGACCCGATCCCTTCAAAGGACCGCGATCCTTGATAGTTGGTCTAGTGGTGGTGGCGGTGTTGGCTTCACCACGATTGAATCTGACGCCTTTGACTTTGGCGCGTCGGTCTTGGACCTTGCGTTGGATTTACAGCGCTGTATCCTTCGGTTTAAGTCTTGAGATAGGAGTGCAGGCAAGCGAGGTTGGGACACCATTAGACTTGGGTCTCAAACACGGTGGTATGTTGGCGGCTTCTTTACCACCTCTTTCTTCAATTCGAGCTGCTGCACCAAAGCTTCGTGCTGCGCAGAGTGGCGGCGCTTCGGATCGCTCACGAGTGTGGAGCGGTTCCGTTTGGCGGACCCACTTTCGTTGGTTGGCGGCGATGGAGCCGTCGATCACGAGGCAAGCCTCTGCGTAAGTCTGGATCTTAGATCCGCCGTGGACCCCATCCACGGATTGCATGGCCTTGCAGCTTGCGGCGCCATGCTTTGTCGTCGCCTTTGGCGGCTTCGCTTGAAGGCGGCGCATCATCGGCGTTCATCTCGGTGCCATCCCGGACTTGGTCAGAAGGGATTTCTCGCCTATGTGGCGGGGGGTTGGACTTCGCCATCCACGGGGCTCTACCTCGAGAGGCCCATCCGGGTTCTCCTTCGGCGGAGACCTTCTTGGGCGGGAGGCTGGAAGAGTGAGGACAAGTACTCCTCGAACTTCTCTTGGTCGAACTTCGAACTTCGACCTCTTCCTCCACCGGGATAGGAATCATGGTACAGCGTACGGCGACCTCCGTCTGAGGTGGTGGCTCCCAGCGTAATTAGCCGGCTTGTTCGCGGTAAAAGTTGGGATGATTGTCATTGATTTGAATTTGCTTACGGCTTCTTTGGCCTACAACAAAATTCAAAGAAATGCCTTTTATTTCAAGGCGTACAATGAAAATAAAAAGATTACAACTTTTATCCTTGTGAACAAACCGAGGATCTGTTATGTCGAGGTCCTCGCTGCGTGGGTTCTTTACTGTCTTGGGGACTTTTTGTGTCAGGTGGACCACCGCGCAATTCAATCCAAGTAGAGACAGGGTTGGAACTACTGAGATGTAAAGGGCTCGTTTCACGAAAAGGCGCTGAGGGATCACACTCACGAAGGAGAGGATCGCTCAGGATCCACTCGAAGGAGAGGATCGTAGGGCGGGTGAATCTACTAGGAGAAATCCTGGCGCTATCCCGAGGTTAAGGCGAAGCTTAACCTAGAGGGTATCTGTAGTTCGACCGAATTGATTACCTTCAGCTTGTAGATCGGGCGTCGGCTGGACTTGTGCTCGCCGGTGCTGGAGCGGTGCGCCGGCGGCTCGCGGATCTCGTGAGAACTCTTGAGAAAATCCTCGAAAATCCGCTCAAGACCAAAAGCCAAATCCTCGATTCTCTCTCACGAAGCCCGCTCGAAAAATCCCCTGAAGAAGAAGACACCCCTATTTATACAAATCGGGGGTGATGGTGGCTCGGCCACTGGCGAGCCACCTCGACAAGATTGGTAGGGTGGCTCGGCAAAGTGGCGAAACCTCGGCCATGGCCAGAGGTGCCCGGCGGGTTGGCAGAAGGTGACTCGACCAAAGTGGTAGAGCCACCTGTTCCCTTGGCAGAGGTACCTCGACCAAGTTAGTACGGCGCCGTTCTCGCCATTTCGCGTCGTTTTTTTCGTCGTTTTCGTTTTCCGTCTCTCGGGCTTGGGTTCGTCATGCTTGACTCAGGGACTAATTCTTGGTTAGATTCGGTTCAACGGATCCCATCCGTCGTCCATTCAAGTCGGTTTAAGCAGGTGCTTGTGGCAGCTAATGGGTTAGCCGTCGAGTTACGTCTTAGCGATTCGGCGTCGTATCATTCGATGGGTTGTCATTAGCCGACTCGAATCCGCGAGTTGGTTTCGAGGATCTTGTAAGTATTTTCAGCGCCACAACACGAGAATTTGATTAGGGTGGTTTCTCGAAGCCTAAGTAGGGATAAGTCTATGCCTAACAAGCATTGCGGTTAATTCTTAGTTCGGGTAGTCTATTCAGTAAAGATGACCAAAGCCTCATATTCAACATCGGTAGCATTAAGTCTAAGAGAGTTTCATTCTTTTAGCATAGCGTCACATGTAGAAGGGACTTGGATAATCTACATGCTAGCCAACTCAAGCGGTAGTTGGTAAAGACGATCAAATCTGTTGAAGGCTAGGGGTTGGCCGATAACCTTAAGCCGGCCTACCTGCAGCGTTCTTGGGTAGTCTATTCAGTAAAGATGACAAAACCTCGTATTCAACATCGTAGCATTAAGTCTAAGAGGTTTTATTCTTTTAGCACAGCGTCATGCGGAGCAGTTTGGACAATTCGCCTGGCCCAATTCAAGCGGTAGTTGGTAAAGGCTAATCAAACCCGTTGATGGTGAGGGTTTGCGAAAAATCTATGAGTATTATGGTTAATTATTTACGGCGAGTAAAAGAATCATAATAAACAATAAAAGGAGCAAATTTTATTCAATTAAAGGGAAAGATGAATGGAGATACAATTATTCAAACATCAAGTCTATGACAAAAGATTTGTTGTTCTAATGAACAGTTCATCCTATAAGCTGGTGGAGTTCTCCACCCAACGACCGCGAAAGACTCCTCATCCGTATTCAATGTCTGCGGTTGCCTCCTCAAGATCAACTAGCCTGCTTTGATAGCTCGAATTCCTTAGGCAGCGACGGTGAGAGCCTCTTCCTTGTTGGCCCTTGTCGGCTCCAGCGCTCATGTTTTCTTCCTCGCTTGGAGCTCCCTCACAGCTGCGCTATCCTCTCTTCACTTTCGGCTGAAACAAGAGTTGAGGTGGCTTAGAAGAAGATGCCGGCGACGGCTCCAATTTGATCCCTTTCGATCTCTGCATCACGGACTTGAGCCCGGTAAAAACTGAGCATCGCCATGCCTGCTAAGCGTCGGTGCGACGGCTACATATGAAGCTCGGTACGCGGTTCTTGTAGTCTCTGAAGCTTTCTCTCGGATGGCGAGGTAAAATCGGTAATAACGACGGCTTCGGGATAACCCATATCAAATTAGTCGGAGGATATTTTCATAAAAATATTCTTAGGGATAACTTCGACGAGCAGCTCATGAAGCGTGAAATGCAGCGGCGATGTCTTAGCGTCGCCTAATCCTACTTCCGATTAGGAACATGAGTCTAAAGTGTTTCCTAATTTATTAGAAGTTCGAAGAATATTTTCACAATATTCTTAGGATAACTTCGATCATATGGATCACATCGGCCTTGATCAGCGTGTTGCTAATCCTACTCCAACTAGGAATACAGTATAAACTATTTCCTATTTTGGCGAGAAGTTCTGGAAAATATCTTAAGGATAACTTCGGCCACCTCAGAATGGGTATATGAGGATAAACTAATTCTCAAAACTCCGTGAAGCGCATGGTATAAAAGCGTGTTGGCGCCCGATTGCAGCGTCATAATGAAAATGTCGCCCGGTTGAAGGTTTAAGTCAAGAAATTCGACACCGGTCAGCGTCATCTCAAAAAATTCCTCCGTTGTGGTCAATCGCAATGGCGTCTGAGTCCACAGATTAAAGAGCGAACCACCAATCTCCTCCCGCTGCGGTTAGGCCTAAGCGGCGGCCCTTGAGAGAATCGCGTAATTCAAGGCTAACCCTCATAGAAATTAAATGGTTGGTTCGGCGACAACTCGCAACGAGCTAAAGCAAATAGTTCATTCATCGGCCTCGGGTCAAGACTTCCAACACGGTCCGGACAATAAATCACGACACCGTGATACTTTCAGTCATCCTACAAAGCATTGGATAGTCAGAAAGAATTGGAGAAGTCAAGACTCAAAGCCATTCGAGTCGTTGTATGCGTGAAGGTTGGGGCCTATCATATCAAAGTATTTGACTTCTTCTATAAAGGCGAGGCCGAAACACTTTGGAGGGCTATCTGTAGGCGTTAAAATTGCCTATAAGTGTCCCGAACATGGCTGTGCTTGATGAGTTGATAATCGTGAGCCATCCGATGGCGTAACGGCGAACCGTTAGCGACACATAAAGTGACATGACATAAACCCTCTCATCAAAGAGACCTGTGAGAGTTTTGGGCGGTCCAGCTAGCGGTTAGCGGGTCAAGGGGCGGCCCTTCGGAGTCGAGGCGGCATTGTATGGCGTTAAAATTGCTTATCGGTGCGAACAAAACTTCGTGGCGGTGGGTTGACAACCAGCGATCCATTCGACAAGCCGGCGTGCCAAAGCATCCGCGCAAAGCAGTGAAGCGAGGAGTCGACGGCGCATAAAGTGGTCGGCAAGGCGTCGCGAGCCAATGAAGCGGCGTCGCGAGTTGACTAAACTCAAAGCGTTGGCGAGGCGGAATCAACGTGCCAGTCCGTCAATGCAAAGCGAGCGTTTTGAGCTCACGAAAGTTGATGGGGACGCAGGACTCAAACACGGCGACATCACGGAGCAAAACTAAGCGGGAAGACCAGAAAAGAATCGGCGAAACGAGACGCGGGCGCGCCGCGGCACACCGGCAAGTGGTAGAGGTGGCTCGGCAAGTGGTAGGGTGGCTCGCAAAGTGGCCGAGGCTCGGCCCACTTTGGCCGAGCCACCTCGACGGCACAGCGTAAAGGCCCGGCCAAGTGGCGAGGTGGCTCGACCTGTGGCCGAAACCACCTCGACCAACTTGGTAGGGTGGCTTTCGACAATGGTAGGAAGCCACTTGGCCCAGGCCCCCTCTCCATTGTATAAATAGGGGGTCTTGGTGAATAGGGGACGGATTAGAGAGGGACTTAGGGCTTGGGATTTTGGAGGATTTGGCTTTTGGGCTTGGCGATTTTGGAGGATTTTACGAAGAGTTCTCCACGAGATCCACGGCCGTCGGCCTACGGATTAGAGCACCGTGAGCACAAACCAGTCGGCGTCGGATCCAAAGCGAAAGGTAGCGGTTGGTCGAACTCTGAGATACCCTCTAGGTTAAGCTTAGTCTTAACCTGAGGGGATAGTATTTGTGATTTCTCCTAGTAGATCTCACCGCTCGGCGATCCTCTCGCCATTGAGTGTGATCCCCTTGACGATCCTCTCGCCGTGAGTGTGATCCCCTCGGTAACCGTTTCCTTAGTGAAGCAGGCCCGCTACATCTGTAGTTTGAGCAGGGTCTCTACGGATTGGAATAGCGGTGGTCCACGGACACAAAAGTCCTCGACGCGGGCAAAGAACCCGCATAGCGAGGATCCGATATAGAGAGATCACCGTGTTTGTTCGGATAAAAGTTGTAATTTTTGATTATGCGCCTTAAAATAAAAGGCATTTCTTTTGAATTTTGTTGTAGGCCAAGAAAGCTTGTAAGCAAGTTCAAATCAATGACAATCATCCCAACTTTTCATGACGACCGAAATTTTTTGAAGCTCTCTCCTTCGAACCGTCGGCTAATTCAGGGTCTTGGCGAACTGACATGCTAGGCGTTGGCGTCGTATAAAGCGAGCGACGAGGCGTAAGTCGGCCAGTCGGCAAAGCATAGCGCAAGCAAATTCGTGGCGTCAAAGGCTGTTTTATCTGGAGTAAGCGTCACGAAGCAAAAGTGAGTCGGCAAAGCGTAAAGAGTCAATGAAGCGGCGTATCGTGGAATAAACCCGATGTGAAGTTCGGCGAGGAGAGTTGACTAGACTCAAGCCGGCGAGCGGAATCAACCGTGCCAGTCGTCCGCGCAAATGGCCGTCGAGCTCTGGCCGTCGGATCTGGTTTCGCTTATGGCGACTTCCCGGAGGAAAATTATCTTGGAAAATGGCGGGAAAAATCTCTAAAATGTCGGGTTTGGCGGGCGAAGAACCGAACCCGGCAGCCGGCCTTGGCGGTGACAAGGCAGCCACGGCGGCCTTGGCGGGAATGGCAGATCCCTTGGCAGCGCCACTTCCCTCCTCTTGAACCCTATAAATAGAGAGGAGGGAGGATTCAAATTCGTCGGGTTCGGAGGTTGGATTTTGATATTCGGGGAGAGTTCTGTGAGATCTCACGAGCCTTAGATTACCAGAGATCCAGCTTTGATGCATGACCCAATGGCGAACATCCCCATAATAACTCTACGAAGTTGCTTCGATTGTCAAAGGAAACCCCGAAGCTCTACAAGAAGCTCGGCCGATTCCGAGGTGTTCCTCACTCAGACCGCCGATTCTAAAAATCGACAACAATGCAACTTGGCAACCAAGCACTTCCCCGCATTACTTTTACAAAGGAGGATATGCGACGAGAGATTCCAAACACGATAGCCGCTATACTTCACCGTATATCGGCTCCGTGGAAGTTAACCGGATCCAAGTCGATCCGGGTTCCGCCATGGAGCATC
>CM022706.1:64268317-64311646 GCA_012295165.1 Asparagus setaceus | reverse complement strand
TCATTCACCGCTGGTTATCCTACTCATTTTGGTCAAATGGAATGTCTTAAGTTAATTATGAATAGAACCCTCGAGATCTATTTATTGCTAATAGACCTTTGTAGTTCTATTTGTTGCAAACAAACCATTCGAGTGAATAATTTTTACTCTTAACATCATTAAAAATAATAGTGGTGGCAGATAGGCCCCTTATAACTCTATTGGTCGATAAACACCCAATTGCTAATTTTTAACTTTTAAAAGAGTGAGGGTTGTATTCAAACCGGGTTAATACTATAGGGGGTTCATTCGAACAAATAAAGCTACAAGGATTTTATTGGCAAAAAATAGAACGGATGGAGATCTATATGCAGTTGGGAAACACTACATGAAATTTGTTCAGAATTACTATTCACCCCATCAAAACCGGGGGTTAAATATTAGCTAGCCAATTTTCCCCTTTACAAACCGTCGGGATTTTTGACTTTGAAGGGGGTCTTGTAGGCGGGAAAAATTACCAACCCCGCCACTCAAAAAGAGGAGCTCGCCTGCACAAGCCCAATAGCTTATTGGGCGAACTTAAAAGTCATCGTTCAACGAGCTCGCCTGCGCAGGGTCGATGCTTTCGAAGAGCTCGCCTGCAAGAGCCTAAGAGCCGCCTAGCAAACTCGCCTGCAAGAGCTCAAGTACCGCTCGCCCGCACGAGGCTCGCCCACCACAGTGGTTTGACGAGGCTCGCCCACAACAGTGGTTTGACGAGGTTCGCCGAGCAGCGAAGCTCCTCATTCAGGCGAGGCTCGCCCACAACAGTGGTTTGACGAGGTTCGCCGAGCAGCGAAGTTCCTCATTCAGACGAGGCTCGCCCGCAACAGTGGTTTGACGAGGCTCGCCCACAACAGTGGTTTGACGAGGCTCGCCCGCAACAGTGATTTGACGAGGTCACCCCACGCGATGAGCTCGCCCACATGAGTCCAACTCCGCCTGTCAGTCAACCCTGTCTGGGCGCCAAGCACGCCTGCAAGGGGTTCGCCAGCACGACGAGCGCCAACTCACACTTCGAGGGGGTCCACCAGTTGGCCCCGCTTGTTCAGCAAGCTCGCCTGAACAGTTAGAACAACTCTTAAGCTCGCCTGCTCGCCTGACTGAACGGCGCCAATGGCGGCTTAGGGAAATGGGCCCACCCACTTTCCACGTCACGGGTGATGATGAGACAAGGCTCTCATCACCCCTATAGCGGTCACATCCCGCAGCTAGGGGGGGCATGGCGCCCCACACCTATTAGTGCACATCCCACGAGTCGAGGGGAAGACCAGTCGCTTGTCAAAGCCCGCCTGATTAGGCGAACTCGCCTATGCAAGTTCAACTCACACAGACGCCGCTACTTAACCGAAAGCACCGAAGAGGCCCGCCAGCTGACCTCGCTCTCAAGAACTCGCCGCAGTCACTAGCACTCGGCAGTGCTCACCGCTAACTCGCACATCTTGAGTTATGATAAGGCATGGTCCTCATTACTTCATCGGTGGTCACATCCCACAGTTAGAGAGGGTATGGTACCCCTTAACTGTCAGTGGTCATATCCCACAAATCGTGGAGGTGGCCATGCCTCTCCTGCCTATTTATAAGCCACCATCTCCACATGAGAAGGGCCGCAATCGTTGTGAGAAACCATCATCGAGAAGAAAGAGCAAGCGTAAGAGTCGCCTTCTTGCACCCTCAACTCAGTTCGAGCAAAGGCTTGATTGTTGAAGTAGACTCCATCGAACTCTCGATTTGGAGGCTCTCGAGCTCTTGCAAACTCTTGCATCGTAGCCCTATCTAAGCAAGCTCGGTAGAACCGAACTCAACCACGCCGAGCTTCATCACAGACAGTCTGACCGCCGACGCCGACGGACGATGCCCAAGGGAAGCAAACTCGACTCAAGAGGTCACCTCCGCCTGTCTGAACGGCCGCAACAGTGGTTTGACGAGGCTCGCCCGCAACAGTGATTTGACGAGGTCACCCCACGCGATGAGCTCGCCCACATGAGTCCAACTCCGCCTGTCAGTCAACCCTGTCTGGGCGCCAAGCACGCCTGCAAGGGGTTCGCCAGCACGACGAGCGCCAACTCACACTTCGAGGGGGTCCACCAGTTGGCCCCGCTTGTTCAGCAAGCTCGCCTGAACAGTTAGAACAACTCTTAAGCTCGCCTGCTCGCCTGACTGAACGGCGCCAATGGCGGCTTAGGGAAATGGGCCCACCCACTTTCCACGTCACGGGTGATGATGAGACAAGGCTCTCATCACCCCTATAGCGGCCACTCAGCCTAGGGGCATGGCCCCACACCTATTAGTGCACATCCCACGAAGTCGAGGGAAGACCAGCCGCTTGTCAAAGCCTCATTGATTAGGCGAACTCGCCATGCAAGTTCAACTTGCACGCTTCGCCGCTTACTAACCGAAAGCACGCCCGAAGAGGCCCGCCATTGACCTCGCTTGGCAACTCGCCTCAGTAGCCTCGCCTCAGCACTCGGCTGTGCTCGCCGCTACCCACTGCACATCTTGAGTTATGATAAGGCATGGTCCTCATTACTTCATCGGTGGTCACATCCCACGCTTAGAGAGGGTATGGTACCCTTAACTGTCAGTGGTCATATCCCACAAATCAGGGAGGTGGCCATGCCTCTCCTTGCCTATTTATAAGCCACCATCTCCACATGAGAAGGGGCTGGCAATCAGGTTGTGAGAAACCATCACTGAGAAGAAAGAGCAAGCAGAAGAGTCGCTCTCTTGCACCCTCAACTCAGTTCTGAGCAAAGGCTTGGATTGTTGAAGTAGACTCCATCTGAACTCTCAGATTTGGAGGCTCTCGAGCTCTTTGCAAACTCTTGCATCGTAGCCCTATCTAAGCAAGCTCGGGTAGAACCGAACTCAACCACGCCGGAGCTTCTACTGCGTATTGAGGCCCGACCGCGACGTCGATCGGATCGTCCAAGGGAAGCAAACTCGACTCAAGCATCGAGGGAGGCGTCCTACCGCTACCGACGAACCCACGTTAAACAAGAAGGGCCTTCCCTTCGCTTCTGTTGTAAAGAAAGCTAATTCTTGATTTGTAACAAACGATACGAACAATACAAATCCGAGAGGAGATTTTTACACCAAACACCGCAGTCGATCCCCACAAGGAGGATTTCGGCTTTTCCCAATCGCCTCCGGAGGAGAACGCGGATACAACACATATATGTAACGAGAATATGATGACTGGCGCACCCACCAAAGAAGGCGTGCATTCACGCCCGCGAAGCTTGATCGACTCTCGCTGCGTGATCTTCCCGACGACATCGGAAGCTGCAAAAATGCACGAAAGGTCGATACGCAAGAAAAATCGCAAATATAGCATCAAAAGTCCCGTTTATCGGGTCATGGTCTATCAATCATGACTGAGCATCAACGGCATGTCAACAAGAACAACGGACGACCGACCACCGAGGGTGCCTAGGTGGTCGGAGCCACTGTAGCGACTGCCCAACGCTTCAGCGCTGTTAACCAGCGCCAGCCAGCTCGGTCAGCATCGTGCCGGCCACCTGGCGCCGGCCGCCAGCTGCCGCCAAGCCGGGCAACACCGCCGCCGCTTCAGGTACGCCGCCGCCGCCACCTATCGGCATACGACGGTTTCTCCTCGCATGCACAAAAAAGAGAGAAAAGAAAAGAGAAGAGGAGGAATATAAAACCCTCATCATCTCGTTGTTCGAGAGAAGATGAGACGAATAAGGGAAGAAAACGAAAGAAAAAGTGCATAGAGAAAGGGGCGGCCTAGGTCAAGGAGGAAGGAGGGTTTATGGGTATTTATAACAATCCCATATGGACCCAATTCTCTTTGAATAAGGAGTCCTATTTGACGATGGGTAGGAATTCTAATGGAGCCCAATTGGATATCTAAATGGAATCCAAAAACGCCCAATAATTTATCCATCCTCTTCCTAAATATTTGGAAAGATTTTGGAGATGCTACCCTCGCCTTCTCCAAATATTCTCCCATGTGGTCTAATCCTACTCCAACTAGGATTACAGTATAAACCGCCCCAAATTTGTCGAGAAGTTAAGAATATTTCCATAAAAATATTCTTAGGGATAACTCGATCGTATGGATCACGACGTAAATCAACGCTGGGCCCTAATCCTACCCAAGGAATACAGTATAAACTGTTTCTAAATTTTCAACGAGGAGTTCCTAGAGAATAAACCCATATTCTTAAGGATAACTCGATAACCCTTAACTTCCTCCCACCATAATATCCAAGAGGAATAATCGACGAGGCGTGAAAGTCATGTTGACACCGGACAAGCGTGTCAGCCTCGAAGAAACTTCTCCTTATGGATAATCATATCCCAACAATGGTCAGCGCCGCACTTCGCATTGAAGGCTAGGACGATGGTTGAAAGCCAAATGGTCTCTGTTTCAACAAGGAATCCTGAGGATATCTCCATGAAAAGATTAGTCCTCCCACCGTGGTTAAACCAATAACACACGCGGATGATGGAAGAAATAGTCGATCGAGGGTTATGAAATTCCATGTATTCGACACAACCAACGTGTCGCCAACAAGGAGTTCGCCGACATACGGAGAAGTCCAAAAGTCTGATGGTTAGTCAAACAACAACCGGCCGAAGTTACAAACAAAACTCACCCACCGGCTTGAATCAAGATTTTAACAAGCCGGACAATAAATGTAGCACCGCTGATCTTATCGAAATCCTACAAAGAACTGGATGGTGCGAAGAATCGAAGACTTGAAGCTATCTTTGGGGACCCTCGGGGTCGGGAACCATCATGTCCAAAAAAGCATCCCTCATCAAGAATCGACCGACGCTTTGGAGGGGGTATTCAGGCTGAAAAATACTTACAAGATCCCGAAACCAACTCGCGGACGGGAGTCGGCGAATGACAACCCATCGAATGATAATGGACGCCGTAAACGCGAACCCGGCGGCAAACCCAGCGGCACAAGCACGGTTTAAACCGACTTGAACAGACGACGGATTCAGACCGTTGAACCGAACGAACCAAAGTTAGTCCGGAACCAAATACGACGGAACCTAAGTCCGAGAAGGCCAAGAGTCGAATAAAAGTGGCCTAAGCCCTAAGACCGAAAACGACGGAAACAACGAACGGGCACCTCCACCTGATGGCAACTCATGCGAACTTCTGCTTATTCAGCTTTCTGGCGAACTTTGCCATGACCCTTGCGAGGAGGATCCTCTGCTTTTCTGATTGAACCTGCTTTTGCTTTGCACGTGACTTTCGGCGGAACTGGCGAGCGAGATTTCCGGCGATGAGGTTTCAGAGCCCATTTTCAAGCCTCACTATTTCGACGAACCTGTTTATAGAACCTCGTTTTATGATCGCTCGCCATTTAGCGAAGCCTCGTGTTCACTTGGCAAGCCTCGCTCCTTTATGAACCTCGCCTTCCGGAACCTCGCGGTTTGGCGAACTCGCTTCCGACAAACTCGGCCGGGCGAACGTGCCGCGACTGGCGGACCTCGCCATTTGGCGAAGCCTTGTGTTCACTTGGCGGCCCCGCCTATTTTTAGCGAACCTCGGTTCCTTGTGGCGAACCTCGCAGACGGGCGAACCTCGGTTCATTTTGGCGAACCTCGCCGGCGAACCCCAGATTCGCTTGAACCTGCGTCAGGCACTCAAATTCGGCCGAGGCACCTCGCCAACTAAGCCGAGGCACCTCGACTGTTAGCCGAGGGGCACTGCCAACTTGCCGAGGCACTCTGCCAACCCCGACTTGTATAAATAGGGGAGGAGCGGCTTGAGGGGATTTTTTTAATGAAAGAGTTTGGATTTTTGGGGTCTTGCGATTACAAGGGCTGGGCTTTGGGAAAGCTTGACTTTAGGCGGATCTGCTTGGACTTTGGGGCGGTTACGATTAGAGCAGAGCACGAACCGATCAGCGTCCCGGATCTACAAGCGGTAAGCTGGTGAATTCGAACTTCTGAGATACCCTCTAGATTAAGCCGTCTTAATCTCCGGGGGATAATCGGCTGTTCTCGTGGATCTCTCCTTCTGGGCGATCCTCTCGAGCCGTTTCGCCCGTGAAGCGAGGCCTTCGTCAGTAGTTCGGGCAGGGTTTCCACGGATCGAATTGCGCGGTGGTCCACGGACACAAAAGTCCGACACGGGCAAAGAACCCATGGCGAGGATCGATATATGAGAGATCCTCGTGTTTGTTCATCTGAGGAAGAAGTTGTAATCTTTTTGATTTTCATTGTAAGCCTTATAAAAAGCGATATTTTTCTTTGAATTTGTTTCGAGGCTTAAGTTTGTAACAGCTCAAATCAATGACAATCAAACCGACTTTTACCGCGAACAATGTCTAATACATGTTGATATTTTATAGTAACAACTAATACTATCTTCCATGGCATGCGGTGATCGTTTTAGTCGACACGTGATCAACGTTTGTGATCTATATTCACCATAACCTGCTATTGTTTTTTGAAATAATCTCTTTTGCTGGAGCAAACTATTTTTGGTTTTGAATTTCTAAAATCACTATTATAACTTATAAGTTTAGTATTAAAGAGAGCACTGTCATTGGTAGCATTCATATTGTTGCGCACGACTGATTTTTTTTAAAAATCGTTTTAGATATTTTATGTACATTCAGTTATTACTTTCACTTTTACATGCATCATGAGGAGAGGGTATGCATTTGAAGCGCTGAGCTTTGGGTTCAATATTATAGTTAGACTTCAGGGTAGGTTTAAGTCAACCATGAGCATCAACGTGTTTTATTCATTGACTGCTTGTTAATGTTGAATTTGCAGATGAAGTGCAAAATCAGGAATTTAGTAGTAAAGTATATAAGGCTGAATACTATCTTCTTTCTTTCTCCAGAGACCGAACTGAAAGTTTTGAATGTTATGTTGTAGAGCATATGATACAATTTTCAAGAATATAATTACATGTATAATTGGTTTTCTCATCTCTGAAACTTGTTTTCTCTTCAGCCATTGCGACAGTCGTCACAATCGCTGAGATTCTCAAGAACAATGGATTTGCTGTTGAAAAGAGTAAGATTCTGTTCTCATTTCTTATGAATCCAGAGCGTGACCCATCCAGAAAGCTAAGGTCAGTATATTCATAAATCTGTTTAGATGAGCTAATGGCTGCTGCCGCGGAGGAGCGAGAAGCAGCAAATGGCGAGGAGGCGTAAACTTAGAGAAAAAAGGCAGTAAGCTTTTCTTTCAGCAAAATGGCTGATTGAAAAGAAAGGCCTCGTGTTCACTGTAGAAGTAAACTAACACCCATAATTTATTTTATGTTAGAGACCACCTAATAGAGGTATTCGCTTTGTAGACTGATTTATGTTTCATATTTTTATATTTCCTGATCTTCTCCAATTCTTGTTTCCTAATCCAAAATGCTATCGTTATTTTTTTCATGAATAATGCTGATTCTTGATATATTTGATATGATTTGTGGTATAGTGACATATTAACGTGATGGATTTTGAAGATAAATCTAGTTTAGTCCATTTCTGACGCTAATGATTTGCTGAAATTATGAAGTTTCGGCTCTCGTTCGTGGGCAATAAAAACAAGATGTGCAGAAAATGAGTGAAGCAAAAAAGAATGTAACTATGTTCTTGTGGGTATCCACTATACACTAGAGGTTGCTTCTACTGACGAAATAATGAGAGAATCGGTTGAGATGGTTTAGGTTGCTCTTATTGACAAAATAATGAGAGAAAATTGGTTGAGATGGTTCGGTCGCCTATGTCTCTTTTCGTAGTAGTTAGAAAATTTGATAATATATTATTTAAAATGAGACGAAGAGAATTAGAGCTATATTAGAAAATACTTGATGAGCAGTAATTAAAATGAATATGATAATTATTAAATTAATGGAGGAGACAATGGAGCAATAGAATTAACGTATAATGACCTCAAAACTAACTTGATGAGAAGCAATTGAGAGGAATATAATATTTGTTAAATTAATGGAGAAGATAATGGAACAATATAATTAACGTAAACGACCTTAAAACAGACTTTATTGTTGTTGTTATACTCTTGAGGAGGCAAAAGTTTTTTATTTATTCAAATTTCCCTCATACACAACCACAATTTTCAGTTACAATTTCTGGCTCTCTCAAATTTTTAACGGATAGAGTGTTTTGAAGTGGACCTACATTTGTTCAAGGCCCAAACATGAACTAGATTTTAAATGTTAGACCCGTTCCAGTTGTGAGATAGCCCAAGTTGGAATCTCTGTGATGCACAATAATGAGACAGGATTGAGGCATAAAGGAAGAGAGACTAGGTTCAGCCCGTGCGATGCACGGATTTTCACAATTGAGCTTATAAATTTTTCAACGTTGAGAAATGTCAAAATTTTAAATTTTAGTAAACAAAAAATAATGACAATTGTTCACAGCTTTGTAATAGCAAAATACAATACTATATCACCATACGTGAGTATAACCTCGAGCAAAATAATATGAGCACGTGGCCTTCAATCAAAAGCAAAATAATATTATTCATAACTCTATAATCAAATCAACATATATGAACACCAAAGTAGGTATATATCACCATATCAAATCTCTAACATTAAAATACTCTATTTAGTATGCTATTCTTAACA
This sequence comes from Asparagus setaceus, assembly GCA_012295165.1. Lineage (NCBI taxonomy): Eukaryota > Viridiplantae > Streptophyta > Magnoliopsida > Asparagales > Asparagaceae > Asparagus > Asparagus setaceus. The sequence continues at coordinate 64,303,032 of CM022706.1, read as the reverse complement.
TAATCACGCATATTTTTAACACATATAAATCAACTTTGAATACGAAAAGAAGATGATGTTATCATGTTACCCTCATGGTTAGAATTAAGTTGCAAATGAACATTAGCATTGATAGCATCTAAACACTCAATCAAACAACACAGAATTTTGGGAATCATTGCTCCTCTATAATGATGTGTTTCTCGAGGTATCCGATTTAATTCTTAACAAATGAATTAGTGTTGTTAGGAAAGTGCGGAAGTATACAAAGTATCAAGATTTTGGTATTGGTCATATAGTTTGAGGTTTCTTTCCTGAATTTGCACATTATGTGTTAAAAATATAGAAAGAAATGAAGCTTTTACTAATATTACATACAGACTTATATTACTGCTATATTTTAACTCTAGATGGTATTGTGACAGTCATTCATGATAGCTCTCCTAACGAACAGAAAAGGGGCGCTTCAGCTGCTTAATATTCTTTTTATTTAATATGACAATCAATTAAAATATTAATCTACACTTATAAAATTTCAAGAAAATAGGCTTGAAAACAAAAGAGAAGGATCCAATTTATAAGCAGGTTTGGAATTAAATAGGTTCTAATTCTAAATTATTGTTCGTTAGTTAAAATGTGATTTTTTTTTCTTCTATATTCGCTATTGGATGAAACTACCTACTCGAGATTAACCCTTAATTTATTGGTTCCACTCACTTCCGAGGATCCAGAAGGAGCCCACGAGGTCACCCGCTAAACCCATGTGTGCAGTTTTGCACAAAACACCTCCAACCGTTTATATTTGCAAACAAGCCCCTTATGATCTATATATACCCATAAAGAAATATATTCCAAGCCTACCATATACATTTATTTATATGCATTATACAATACGTGAAAACTGAGCCCTTCTATGCTCAGAAGCCGTGCCTCTTACTCGCACTTCAGTATGCAAAATCACACTAAACCCTTTTTCTTTTCTCTATTGCACATAACCCCCTTTAACCTTAATAAGTGCCTATCTTCGTAAACCTGATCCATAACTCAAATAAAATCCAACCTTATTCAAATTCTCTATCCTTATCTCCCTACCATGTGTTGACTCTTCGATGATATATTAAAGTAAAGTTTATTAATGACTCGGTTAAGTATTTTATTAGGATATGGTAATAATGTGAGGAAATTAAATTTTAACTGAAAGACTGATTATTTAATTTATTTTTAATTTAAAGATTTTCACCTATATGGAAATTTTATGATCTCAACAAAATATTAAAGGAAATAGAATCAAAGAATAATGTATTTTGTTATGCGGTATTTTATCTCAGATAAATTACGCATTTTCTTTAATCATGTCTAAAAATTTACAATAAATCAATATCTATAGGATTTGGAAATTGAAATCTATTCGCATGGGATAATTGAAGCTAAAACTTATGTAAGTAATAATTATAATATGATAAATAAAGCTTATATTTATTAATTAGGATAGAATAAGATAATAATGTAATATCTAAAAGGTCAACGATATTTTGTCAATGGAAAGATTTTCCTAAACTCACACTTTTAAAGGGAGTATGATATGATCTGATAATAAATTTATTAGCTTTCTAAAGCCTACATTTTTCAGTCTCTGACTTGTGCTCAAAGCAAATCTAATACAAAAATAAAATCCATCTTGTAGCTTTTTGTAGGCAATAAAAATTGCCTCGATCCCTACACAAGCAACTCGGAATAAGCAAAAGAGCTTAAGGGTCCATCTGAGTGAAGTCAGGCCCACCTGAGGAAAGTCAGGCCCGCCTAAAGGTTAAGTTCACCCGAATGCTTGACTTTACAAAATAGACGAAAGTGCTGATATCTCTCAAACCGGAAGGAATTTGCCAAAATGATCGAAGCAAACTGAACCCTTCGGGTGAGTTTGGTTGGCTCCGTCTCGTCGAGATAGTCGATTTTCATATATAATTCGTCCAATTCCGACTTACGGTTTGAAAGTTACGACCTTTTTCAGTAGCATGTTTCGGAGTCGCCTCAGAGCAAGCTCGCCTGCAGAGGAGCTTAGCTCGCCTCAAGAGCAAGCTCGCATGAAGACCTGGAGCTCGCCTGCACGCTTAGAGCTCACCTGCACAAGACAAGCTCACCCGCAAGCTCGCCTGAAGGCTTGAAGCTCAACTCGTAGGCCGGAGCCGCCGAAGGCATGAGTTCGCCTAAAGGCCAAGCTCGCCTGAACCAAGCTCGCCTGACAGCCCCAAGCTTGCCTGCATGATCTAGTCTTGCCTAAAGACCAAGAGCTCGTTGGCCGGAGTGCAGAACTTCGTGCTTGAGCTTGCGTAGCTCGAGCTCGCCATCCATACCTAGCTTCGCTGCTTGAAATCGCTGCCGGTCGCCCGGCTTCGCTTCTGGTACTTGGTTCGCACATGCGGGCTCGCCAAAGACCAAGCTTCGCAAAAGTCGCCAGCTCGCCGCATACTTGAAGCTTCGCTGCTTGAGTCGCCACTGGCCGCATGCTTGGCTTCGCTGCATAAGGCAAGCTCGCCCGCAAGCTTCCCAAGACCGCCCACTTGAAGCATGGGAGATGTCACATCCCATAGTGGTCACATTCCACAGAGGGCATGGTGCTCCTCACCCATTAGTGGTCACATACCACAAGTCAAAGGGATGGCACCATAGAGAGTATGGCTCTCCTCAACTGGGCATGGCCATATCCCACAAATCAAGGAAGTGGCCATGCCTCTCCTTGCCTATTTAAAAGCCATCAGGGGCTTGGCAAATAAGGGGGTCTTAATCTGAATTCTCAGATCTGGAGACTCTTGGCTCTTCGCAAACTCTTGCATGCTAGCCTCTGGAGCACAAATTCGGCCTTGGCAATTCAGCAAGCTCGGGTAGAACCGAACTCAATCACCTCCGAGCTTCTACTGCCAAGCTTGGCTCGACCCTTAGCGTCGATTGGATCGTCCAAGGGAAGCAAACTCGACTCGAGCATCGAGGGAGGCATCCTACCGCTACCGATGAACCCACGTTAAACAAGAAGGGCCTTCCCTTCTCTTCTGTTGTAAAAAGCAATTCTTGATTTGTAAACAAGCAATTCGACCAATACAAATCCGAGAAGAGATTTTTACACCAAACACTTTTGGCTGAGAGGTTTAGTCAATGAGTTTGCCACATTATCGACAAAAGCAACTTTGGTAATATCGATGTTTCTTTTCTTGGCAATTTCTCTTACCAAGTAATACTTTCTTTCTATGTGTTTTGATCTATAATGAGCCCTAGACTCTCTAGCTTATGCAATTGCTCTATTGTTATCCAGATTGCAAAGTGATGAGAGATTTAATAGTAGAAACAACATTAACTTTTACAATAATTTTTAATCTAAACTACTTTTGTTTCTTTGCTTCACAAGCTAAAATATATTATGTTTTGTTGTAGAATCGACTATAATTTCCTGCTTATAACTCCTTGACTAATAGCCCATTATTTAATGTAAAAGACAAAACCTAATATAGATGTTCTATCATTAGGATCGATTAAATCGAATTAAGTGTATCCTTCAACTTTTAAATGATCACCACCAAACACTAAAAATAATATTTTGTTCAATTAAGGTATTTAAGAATATGTTTAACCAGAGTCAATGTTCCTCTCCATGATAGGACTGATATCTACTTACTCCACTTACTTCTTGAGCAATATCTAGCCTAGTACACAATATTACATACATAAGACTACCTATAGCAGAACCATGTGGAAGTTGCTTCATTCTTTCCAGCTCCTTATCTGTATGAAGTGATATTTTCTTAGAACGAGTTGCTCACCAACCAAGCTCACCACGCCCCAAGCTTGCCTCGCATGATCTAGTCTTGCCTAAAGACCAAGAGCTCGCTAGCCGGAGTTCGCCAACTCGCTTGAGCTTGCCTACACTGTAGCTCGAGCTCGCCATCCATACCTAGCTCGCTCGCTTGAAATTCGCCAGAGCGCTACCTGCAGATACCTTTGTTCGCCGCATGCCGAGCTCGCCAAAGACCAAGTCGCCAAGCAAAGTCGCCACCAAGATACTTGAAGCTCGCCGCAGAGTCGCTAGCTCGCCCGCATGCCAAGCTCGCCAGATAAGGCAAGCTCGCCTAAGCTTCCCAAGACCGCCCACTTGAAGCATGGGAGATGTCACATCCCATAGTGGTCACATTCCACGAGGGCATGGTGCTCCTCACCCATTAGTGGTCACATACCACAAGTCAAAGGGATGGCACCATAGAGAGTATGGCTCTCCTCAACGGGCATGGCCATATCCCACAAATCAAGGAAGTGGCCATGCCTCTCCTTGCTATTTAAAAGCCATCGGGGGCTTGGCAAATAAGGGGTCTTAATCTGAATTCTCGATCCGGAGACTCTTGGCTCTTCGCAAACTCTTGCATGCTAGCCTCTGGAGCACAAATTCGGCCTTGGCAATTCAGCAAGCTCGGGTAGAACCGAACTCAATCACCTCCGAGCTTCTACTGGGCACTGAAGCTCGACCGCAACGTCGATCGGATCGTCCAAGGGAAGCAAACTCGACTCGAGCATCGAGGGAGGCATCCTACCGCTACCGATGAACCCACGTTAAACAAGAAGGGCCTTCCCTTCTCTTCTGTTGTAAAAAGCAATTCTTGATTTGTAAACAAGCAATTCGACCAATACAAATCCGAGAAGAGATTTTTACACCAAACACTTTTGACTGAGAGGTTTAGTCAATGAGTTTGCCACATTATCAGCAAAAGCAACTTTGGTAATATCGATGTTTCTTTTCTTGGCAATTTCTCTTACCAAGTAATACTTTCTTTCTATGTGTTTTGATCTATAATGAGCCCTAGACTCTCTAGCTTATGCAATTGCTCTATTGTTATCACAGTGCAAAGTGATGAGAGATTTAATAGTAGAAACAACAGCTAACTTTTACAATAATTTTTTAATCTAAACTACTTTTGTTTGCTGCTTCACAAGCTAAAATATATTATGTTTTTGTTGTAGAATCGACTATAATTTCCTGCTTATAACTCCTTCGGCTAATAGCCCATTATTTAATGTAAAAAGACAAAACCTAATATAGATGTTCTATCATTAGGATCTGATTCGAAATCAGAATTAAGTGTATCCTTCAACTTTTAAATGATCACCACCAAACACTAAAAAATAATATTTTGTTCAATTAAGGTATTTAAGAATATGTTTAACCGCAGTCCAATGTTCCTCTCCATGATAGGACTGATATCTACTTACTCCACTTACTTCTTGAGCAATATCTAGCCTAGTACACAATATTACATACATAAGACTACCTATAGCAGAACCATGTGGAAGTTGCTTCATTCTTTCCAGCTCCTTATCTGTATGAAGTGATATTTTCTTAGAACGAGTGGCTCATTATCCAAAAGGAATAAGTCTCTTCTTTAAATCTTGCAAGTTAAACTTGGCCACTATCCTATCAATATAAGTAGATTGGGATAAAGATATTAACATGTTGGCTATATCTCTATAGAGTTTAAGTCCCAAATTATGTGATGCTTCACCCAAATCTTTCATAGAGAATTAGTTAGATAACAATAATTCAACAATTGATAACATTTCAACATCATTCATATTGTTCAAGTATTTGATATAAGTTAATTTTTTAGCTAGAAGTATTTGATAAAATTTATCATAGAGAATTTATTAGACAACCATAATTTTTATATTTTTTAAAGACTTTTCGGAAAGTGTTCATAAACTTTGAATATTCGATGGTAGTGTCAGATTGTTCAAAGGGCTAATCAAAGATTTTAAATTTTCAGGGTGTTTATTTAATTTTTTGCTTTTTCGGGTGTTTTCAGCAACTTCAGATTTTTGGAAGCCTGTAAATTTTAAATTTTTATTATTGTATGTAATTGCCAATTGTTCATGAAACTATTCCAAAATTTCTAATTGTCAAGTTGTGTTTTTTAATTTTTAGATTTTCCCAAGGTGTTTTTATAATTTTTAGCTTTTTCAAGGGATTGTTTATAATTTTGAAATTTTAGAGTATTGTCTATAATTTTAAGTTGTTTAGGGGGCTGTTCACAAATTTTATATTTTTAGGTTATTTTTATAATTTTTAAATTTTTCGGTGAGGTGGTTGTTAGTAATCTTAAATTTTAGGGTGTTGCCTGTAATTTCATATTGTTCACGAGGTTGTTCAAAAATGTCGATTTTTCTGTATTTTTGTAGTTTTAGATTTTTAGTTTGTTTTACAAATTTTAGGCTTTTTCAGGGGATCCGGATGTTTGTAATTTTAAAATTTTCAAATGACGATTTGCAATATGTAGCTGCAAGAGATTGTTTGCAATTTTTGAAGTTTTAAGGATTTTTTAAAAAAAAATTTATTTCTAAGGGGTTGTTTGTAATTTTCTAATTTAAGGGTCTTTGCATAATTTTTAGATTTATAAGAACATTGTTTATAACTTTTGGATTTTTGGAATTTATTAAAGATATTTCTATTATTTAGAATAAAATCACGAGTAATGTATTACAAATATATTTAAAGGGTTCTATTAATTAGGATAGAATTATAATGTGATATTAGAAAAGTCAAGGGTTCTATTATGTTTAAAAGGTTCAATTACAAATATTGTCCAAGAAAAGTTTTTCCCAAACTACCACTTTTAAAGGGAAAGTATGATGATTTGCGAACTAGATAAACTTGATGTCTGAAGAGGGGTTTCAAATGGATTAATTAGCTTGATTCAGGACCCAAAAGGCCAAAACTGAACGGCTTTAGATTTTAATATTACTTATTAACTATCCATTTTCAATAATTAATGGGCCAAGAGTTTAAATTTTAATATTACTTATTAGATACCGATTTTCCAGGATTAGTGGGCCATAGGCTGGACGATGTGCAAGTTGTGTGATCTCAAAGAGTAATCTCCTGGATGATTATAATAATTAGTTTGCAACAAATGAAAAAGAGTCGATTACTATAGTAATTGCAGTAGCTTCATGTAGAACATGCACAAAAACATGCACAAGCAGTTTTCGGGCTTAGTAGTCGACTAATCTGAAGTAGTAGTCGACTAATCACGATGAGTAGTCGACTAATCGTGTTGTAGTCGACTAATCTGAAGTAGTAGTCGACTAATCGTGTTGTAGTCGACTAATCTGATGAGTAGTCGACTAATCTGAAGTAGTAGTCGACTAACTGGCGATTCAAAACGGGTTTTGGTTTTAAACCGGTTCGTTTAGAGTTTATAAATAACCCTAAACCCGATTATTTGAAAGTAATCAAGCACGCTTTGAAGCGCTTTTCGAGGGTTTTGTGCATCTTTGGAGAGGAGATCTTTTGAGAGATTGAGAGTTTTGTTTTAGGGTTTCTTTGTGAGAACTTGTAATCCTAATTTGTATTCTCTTTCTATTAGTGAAAATCCCCTCCTTACCCCGTGGACGAGGCAACTTGCGAACCACGTAAATCTCGTGTCTTTACTCTTTTATTGTGTTTTTGCTATCGTTTGTGGTGGTTTCTCTCGGCGGTTCAGCGGTCCGCTACCAACAATTGGTATCGAGCTATTGTTCAGATTGGAAGTGGTGTAATTTCTAATTTGAGGGGTGTTGGTGATTCTGAGAAAGCGGATTCACGAAGACAAACAGAGGATGGCGCCAACCAAGAAATCACCAAAGTGGGAAAATTGAGATTGAAAAGTTCAATGGGAAGAACGATTTTTCTTATTGGAGGATGCAGATGAAAAACTTTCTAATTTCGCAAAAATTGCACAAGGCTTTGGATGGAAAGGAGAAGAAGAACAAGGATATGTCGATGAGGATTGGGAGGAGTTGGATGCGGAAACAGTCGATTATCCTATGCCTTGAGAGGGATGTAGCTTTCTTGGTAGATGGAGAGGAAGCGGTGCAGGTGTGGAAGAAGTTAGAGGTACCTTCATGACGAAGAGTCTAACTAACCGGATCTACTTAAAATCCAAATTGTATACTTGCAAGATGGAGGAGGGCTCATCAATCAGGAACACATTAACAAGTTTGATAGGATCATATCAGATTTGAAAGACATAGATGTTAAAGTAGGAGGCGAGGATCAGGCTTCTACTATACGTCTCTAGAAGTCTTATGAGAACCTGGTGCAAACACCGAGGCTTGTGGGAGAAAATCTGAAGATGGATGAGACTAGAACGGCACTTCTAGCGGACGATCTTCTGAAGATCGCAACTAGTGACATAGCCACTTGAATAACTGAGGGAACATGAGGGCTGCTTTGCAAGAGGAAGGAGCAATGAGCGAGGAAAAGGCAAGGGAGGAAAGTCTAGATCTAAATCAAGACCTCTTGGGAAAAGGATGTTTCAAGTGCGGTGAAGCCGGGCATTTCAAAGTCGATCATCCAAATAAGAGAGTAGGTGGAAAGAAGAATAACAACAAGACCGAGAGGAGAGAGGGCAAGGAAGAAGCGAGCTACGTTTGAGGAAGGAACGATAAGGAATGCTATGTCGTCACGGGTGGCGAGGAGATCTCCTGAAGTGGATTCTTGATTCGGTTGCTCTTACCATATGTGTCCAAATAGGAAGTGGTTTACTACCTACAGAGGCATTGATGGGGAAGCTGTATTGATGGGGAATAACCATGCTTGTAAAGCAGTGGGGCTAGGTAATATCAAAATCAAGATGCATGATGGAGTGGTTCGAACCTTGGCGGATGTGAGGCATGTTCCCGACTTGCGGAAGAATCTTATCTCAGTTGGTGCTTTGGACTCGGTGGTTGCGGATTGTGACGGAAAACGGAGTGAAGAAGGTTGTTCGTGGTTCCTTAGTAGTGATGAAGGGTGTTCGTCACGGTAATCTATATACTCTCGAATGCAGCGGTGGCGGGGAGATGCGGTTGGAACTGAAGGAAGTGGTGGAGACCCATGTGAGCACACACGGTTATGGCATAGGCGGCTTGGGCATATGTCGAGAAGGGTCTAGTTCGCTTGGTAAAGAGGGTCTGTGAAGAATCGAAGGAACCTAGCATGGATTTTTGCGAGGATTGTGTGTATGGAAAGTCACACGAGGTCAAGTTCACGAGCGGCAAGTCTAAGAGCAGAGGGATACTAGATTATGTGCACACGGATGTTTGGGGTCGGCTCGGACAACTTCAAGGGTGGTTCCGTGTATTATGTCTCGTTTATAGATGATTATTCTAGGTATGCTTGGATTTACTACGAAGCACAAGAATGAGGTGTTGAGACATTCAAGAAGTGGAGAACAATGGTTGAGAACAGACAGAAAGAAATTGAAGACGAGATCGATAGCAGTCAGAGTATCTGAGATGGTGCTTTCAAGGAGTTCTGTGATCGGGGAGGGTGTTCGACACGTGATCAGGTCTACACCACAGAATGGGGTGTGGAGAGGCAGACGAATGCTAGGGAGAAAGGAGTATGCGATCTTATGCGAGTTGGGCAGCGAATGGTGGGCGGCGGTGGCTACATCTTGTTACATTGTGAACCGTTCACCACATTCGACATTGGATGGTGATACACCCTATAGGGTGTGGTCGAGAGCATGCAGATTATGATAGGCTCGAATTTTCGGATGTACGCCTACTATCCGTCAACGAGGGAAAGCTTGACGCGAGGCCAAGAAGGCAATATTCTTGGGATATGCAAAGTAAAGGCTATCGCCTTTGGTGTCTGGAAGATTCAAAGTTCGTGGTGTGAGGGGATGTTACCTTTGATGAGAAATCCATGATTGCTAGAGGCGTCCAAGGATGATGGTGTTATGGTGGTGAGACTTCTAAGTCTCGGGTTATTGAAATAGAACCTAAAGACCAACTAGGTTCTAATCGTGCTCAAGTGGGAAGTCGGTAGATGATGAGCTTGGCGGGAGGAGGTTCAGCAGAAAATACAGGCACTACAACAACAAGAGCTCGAGGATAATTTGGCTTCCACTAGGCCAAAGCGAGCATACAAGCGGGTTTTGAAGGGGGCTGATCAACCTGAAGCACTATGGGAGCTAATATGGTTGAATCGCACTCTCGGTGGAGGAGGGCGAGCGGTCTCCTTCAATGAAGCTATTCGGGACAAGGATAGTGAGAGTTGGTTGGTCTGCGATGGAGGAAGAGATGGAATCTCTTGGAAGAATCATACATGGGAGGTGGTCCCATTGCCCGTAGGAAGAAAAGCTATTGGTTGTAAGTGGGTGTTTAAAAGAAAGGAAGATCTTTGAGCTTCGGTGGTGTAAGATACAAGGCGAGGCTAGTGGCTAAGGGTTTTGCAGAAAGAGGGTGTGGATTACAATGAGATATTTTCTCCGGTGGTGAAACATACTTCTATTCGGTGCTATTGAGTATTGTTGCTCATGGTGATTTTGAGTTGGATCAACTCGATGTTAAAACGCCTTCTTGCACGGAGACTTGGATGAAGAGATCTACATGCATCAACCTGAGGGCTACAAGGTTGAGGATAAGGAGAATCATGTGTGTCGTTTGAGGAAGTCCTTGTATGGATTAAAGCAATCTCCCGGCAGTGGTACAAGCGATTTGACTCCTTCATCTTTGAAGCATGGGTTTTCGGCGATCATGATTGTTGTGTTTACATTCGGAAGCTTAGCGGAGGTAATTTTATCTATCTTCTTTGTATGTGGATGACATGCTTATTGCTTCTAAGAGCGAGTGGAGATAGATAGGTTGAAATCTCAACTTGGTGAAGAGTTGAGATGAAGGACATTGGTCTTGCTAGGAAAATCCGGGTATGGAGATTAGAAGAGAGAATCGGCGATTGTTCTTGAGTCGGAAGGGCTACATAGAGCGGTGATCGCGAGGTTCGGGATGCAAAGTGCTAAGTCGGTGGTGACTCCATTGGCTCCACACTTTAGGCTTTACGGTAATCAATCTCCCTCTGTGGAAGAAGCACATGGAGCGTGTTCCCTATGCTAGTGCGGTTGGCGGTTTAATGTATGCAATGGTGTGTACACGCCTGATATTTCACAGCGGTTAGTGTGGTCGATAGATTCATGGCGAATCCGGAAAGCGCCGGGAAGCGGTGAAGTGGGTCCTCAAGTACTTAAATGGTACGGTTGATGCAGTGCGTGTTTTGGTGGAGAAACATGTCAGTTAGCGGGTTTGTGGACTCGATTATGCAGGCGATCTAGATAGGCGGCGATCTACTACGGTTATGTATTTAAGATACATGGAGCTCCGGTTAGTTGGCGATCGATGTTACGAGCTCTGATGGCACTTTCTACTCTGAGTGAGTACATGGCCATGGCGGAGGAGTGAAGGAAGCATTGTGGTTGTGGGGTCTTCTAGGCGATTTGGGGATTGGCGAGGAAGCGTGAACTTGTGGTGTGCGGTCGAGTGCAATTCACTTGGCGAAGAATCAGTTCATCATGCTCGTACCAAGCATATTGATGTCGGTATCATTTTGTGCGGGATGTCATAGAGGAGGTGATATTTCTCTCATGAAGGTGCACACGAATGAGAATCCATGGACATGTTAACCAAGGTGGTCCGCAGGTAGTAAGTTTAAGCATTGCTTAGACTTGCTTCATATCGGCTCTTGTTGATTTGCCCAAGAGGGCATGGCCCTTCAGGCGGTAATGGGTAAGGTGGAGATGATTTGAGGTGAACTACGGTGAGCTTGATCGGTGGAGAATGCGTAAGCGTCGCGGTGTAGTGGCAATTTGGATTAGCTGGATTGGCTAATGGTGATCTCTCTAGATGTTCTTGGTGTTCTTAAATTGTTCGTCCAAAATTTGAGGTAAATCAAATGATGTGCGAGGTGGAGAATTGTAGAACATGCACAAAAACATGCACAAGCGGTTTTGGGCTTAGTAGTCGACTAATCTGCGGTAGTAGTCGACTAATCTGCAGTAGTAGTCGACTAATCGTGTTGTAGTCGACTAATCTGAGTAGTAGTCGACTAATCGTGTTGTAGTCGACTAATCTGATGAGTAGTCGACTAATCTGAAGTAGTAGTCGACTAATGCGGCGGTCAGCGGGTTTTGGTTTTAAACCCGGTTCGTTTAGAGTTTATAAATAACCCTAAACCGATTATTTGAAAGTAATCAAGCACGTTTGAAGCGACTTTTGAGGGTTTTGTGCATCTTTGGAGAGGAAATCTTTTGAGAGATTGAGAGGTTTGTTTTAGGGTTTCTTTGTGAGAACTTGTAATCCTAATTTGTATTCTCTCTTTCTATTAGTGAAAATCCCCTCCTTACCCGTGGGCGTAGGCAACTTGCCGAACCACGTAAATCTCGTGTCTTTACTCTTTTATTGTGTTTTTTGCTATCGTTTGTGGTGGTTTCTCTCGTGGTTCATGAGTGCGCTAACACTTCACAACTAATTGGGAAGCGAAAATAATTTTCACAGTATTAGTTTTAGATATTATCATTTGAATTTGATTTGTTGGAGGCAACCGAAAATTATGGAAAGCTCAGATAATCCCAACAAAAGTTACACATAAATTTAAAAAAACCTCATTTGACATGAATGTAGAGAAGTCACTACGACTAGAAAGATTTTCAGCATAATTGTTTCAAAAATTTTGAAATATTCCACGAGCATAGGTGTATAAATCGTTTGATAAATTTTATGAAGGTATATTGGAGTGCAATATGCTGAATTATGCTTATGTGTTGCTTTTCCCTAATAAATAGAGGCTCAAACAATTAATAATCAGAGACAAGTAAATTTGTTGAATGTAGCTATAAGATAATCATAAAGGTCTTAACTAGTATACTTAATATCAAATTAGATTTATTGATTGATCTCGTCCATTCTGGATTCATAAAAGAAGATATTTATTGGAGGTAGTAGCTACAAACACGAGGTGATTTCTGATTGTTCACAAAATAAGAAAGTTAGAGGTTTTCCCTCTTTTTTTTTAATTTTAAAGATTAATTTTACAAAAGCATATGATACGCTAGAATGAGTTTCTTTTGGGATGTGTTGAGGGTTAAAAGATTTGAGTGATAAGTGGATAAATTGAGGTGTAACTTGTCTAAAACGGGCTTTTATCTTTTATTTTCATAATGGTAAGTCAAGAGGAATATTTTGCCTAGGGAAGAGTTAGACAAGGGATCCATTCTCTCCTTTATTATCTCAAAAATTGTTTTCAGTAAGATGTTAGATTTGTTTGCAAGTTTTAATCCAGGTCAAAGGTCGGACCGTAATCCTTTAGTTAGAAAAAGTTCTATGTTTCCAACATACACATATGATACTCTAATTTGCTGTTAATAAAAGAAGTCAATTAACCATGTGAAGATTAGTTGTTCATTAGTATGAATTGGTTTCTAACCATGTGAAAATGTGTTGGAGGTCCCTGCTCAACTTGTGAGGGAATCTCCTTTACAGCTTGTGATGGAGGTTGATGTGAAGGATGGTGTCCTAAAGCCTATGTCGGAGCATCAAATGCAAAAGCCAAGCATCCAATTCCTTAATTTTATTAAAGCCAAGCTTCTTTCTTTCTCTTCCAAGTATGTGATGCAAATGATAACGAGGTGGAGAATTGTAGAACATGCACAAAAACATGCACAAGCAGGGCTTAGTAGTTTAATTAACTGCAGAGTAGTCGACTAATCCGCATCGACGTAAAGGTGTGTTTCTCGTTGAGTGAAAGTAGTCGACTAATCTGTTGTAGCGACTAATCTACGATGAGTAGTCGACTAACTGAAGTAGTAGTCGACTAACTCGGCAGATTCAAAACGGGTTTTGGTTTTAAACCCGGTTCTTAGAGTTTATAAATAACCCTAAACCGATTATTTGAAAGTAATCAAGCACGCTTTGAAGCGCTTTCGTGAGGGTTTTGTGCATCTTTGGAGAGGAAATCTTTTGAGAGATTGAGAGGTTTGTTTTAGGGTTTCTTTGTGAGAACTTGTAATCCTAATTTGTATTCTCTCTCTATTAGTGAAAATCCTCCTTACCCCGCGGGACGTAGGCAACTTGTCAACCACGCGAAATCTCGTGGTCTTTACTCTTTATTGTGTTTTTGCTATCGTTTGTGGTGGTTTCTCTCGACGGTTCTGTCCGCTCACAACACTTCACAACTAATTGGGAAGCGAAAATAATTTTCAAGATTAGTTTTAGATATTATCATTTGAATTTGATTTGTTGGAGGCAACCGAAAATTATGGAAAGCTCAGATAATCCCAACAAAAGTTACACATAAATTTAAAAACCTCATTTGACATGAATGTAGAGAAGTCACTACGACTAGAAAGATTTTCAGCATAATTGTTTCAAAAATTTTGAAATATTCCACGAGCATAGGTGTATAAATCGTTTGATAAATTTTATGAAGGTATATTGGAGTGCAATATGCTGAATTATGCTTATGTGTTGCTTTTCCTAATAAATAGAGGCTCAAACAATTAATAATCAGAGACAAGTAAATTTGTTGAATGTAGCTATAAGATAATCATAAAGGTCTTAACTAGTATACTTAATATCAAATTAGATTTATTGATTGATCTCGTCCATTCTGGATTCATAAAAGAAGATATTTATTGGAGGTAGTAGCTACAAACACGAGGTGATTTCTGATTGTTCACAAAATAAGAAAGTTAGAGGTTTTTCCCTTTTTTTTAATTTAAAGATTAATTTTACAAAAGCATATGATACGCTAGAATGAGTTTCTTTTGGGATGTGTTGAGGGTTAAAAGATTTGAGTGATAAGTGGATAAATTGAGGTGTAACTTGTCTAAAACGGGCTTTTATCTTTTATTTTCATAATGGTAAGTCAAGAGGAATATTTTGCCTAGGGAAGAGTTAGACAAGGGATCCATTCTCTCCTTTATTATCTCAAAAATTGTTTTCAGTAAGATGTTAGATTTGTTTGCAAGTTTTAATCCAGGTCAAAGGTCGGACCGTAATCCTTTAGTTAGAAAAAGTTCTATGTTTCCAACATACACATATGATACTCTAATTTGCTGTTAATAAAAAGAAGTCAATTAACCATGTGAAGATTAGTTGTTCATTAGTATGAATTGGTTTCTAACCATGTGAAAATGTGTTGGAGGTCCCTGCTCAACTTGTGAGGGAATCTCCTTTACAGCTTGTGATGGAGGTTGATGTGAAGGATGGTGTCCTAAAGCCTATGTCGGAGCATCAAATGCAAAAGCCAAGCATCCAATTCCTTAATTTTATTAAAGCCAAGCTTCTTTCTTTCTCTTCCAAGTATGTGATGCCAAGGATAAGGGTTAAGCAAAGGATGTGATGCTTATTAAAGCCAAGCATCTGTTTTTTTTTTATTAAAGCCAAGCTTGTGATACCATATCCATTTCTTCTTAAATCTTAACCCTATCTCCAAGAAATACCCCGTTTATGGCATAATACTAATTATGTACTCCATTTTAACTTGTATTCTAATAATCTGGATCATTAGTTGTCATCCATATTTTTATCTGTGTTTGAAAGCATTTGAACACCAGTAGAAAATCAAGCAACCTAGACGGAAGTTTTTCCGTCTAGTTTGATGCAATCTAGACGGAAAAACTTCCATCTAGATTAATCCATCTAGCTATAGGTTGAACCAACCTAGATGGAAACCCATCCTAGACGGAAATTTTCCATCTACGATGCATCCTAGATGGAGAATTTCGGTCTAGGATGAGGGTCCACAAAAGAAAATCCTAGGCTTTTGTTTAACCCCGCGGCTTTCACCTGCATCATCTTTGTCATCTTCCGTATTGATTGAATCAAGCTTCTCATAGATGCGCTCAACATAGTTATCCATGTGCTTCGATAGGAAAAGGGTTATAGATGGAAAAATATATCTTAAATCTCTATCCACTATATTAAAGGGGTCTTTAACAAATAATCTAATTACACTTGTGTACCCCATCTTCTTGACAAGCTCTTCTAAGTATTCACAAGTAAAAAATCCTTCTCCACGTATTTGATTTTCTCCCCCAACATATTTTACCCTTGGCAGCTTCATAAAACTACCATCATGATGAAAAGTAACTTTAAAGTACACATTCAACCCTACATTAAGAAGAATTTAATCATCTAACATCAGTCCTGATAATATTTTGTATATTTGTGTAAAAACAATTTAAAATACTAAATAACTATTAAAAACACAAGCAACAAGCAAAACCCCAAGAATCAAGAAAAGTTTGCATTTCAACACAAAATTCTAAAGCATAGCAAATCCACTCTCTCCACTCGAAAAAAAATTATAATAAAAAACAATGTGGTCCATAATCAAACACATTCACACAACAACCAGCAACAGATACCTAAAAATCCTAAAGTGCAGCTAAACTGTACATATCCAACATGTAACTAAAGTGAAAATAGTTTTACCCTAAAGAATATGAAACCCTAACCCAAAGTACGGCTAAATTGCAAGATTTCCCCTTCTTTTGCCTCGTTGATTGCAATTTGCTCTCCCTCTCTTGGGCGCAATAATTTTAAGATGATATAAGAATTGGGGTTCTTTTGTCATTTGATAAGAGTTTTAATGAGGGCGAGTTAGAGAAATAAGGGGGGTATTACGGTCATAACATTTAAAATACTAATAATGTCACTGTTTTTAACAAACAAAATTTTTTTGGATCATTTAAGTGATACGTTTCACAAGTATGTCATACAAATAAAAATGTGAAACTTTGGATCATTTAAGTGCAATTTACACATTACTTATTTAGGGATTCCATTGAGACTTGAAAGGCTTCTTCTTGAAAACTCTTCTTCGATAAAGTTGGATCAATACTAACATCTCATCGAAAAGAAGAACCTTTTCTGAAAGAATAATTTTGTCTTAGGGTAAATTATACTAAACCCCCATGAACATTCAACCTTTTGCACTAAACCTCAACAAACTTTCAAAATCACATTAAACCACAACAAACTTTTTGGACTTGTAGAAAACCCCCACGAACTTTTAGACTTTTGCATATAACTCCCAAGTGGTGTCAGTTTACTTTTTTGTGGACTAAAATACCCCCACCTTAAAAAAAGACCATCCCACTTAAAATCTTATCCTCCCTTCACCTTTTCCCCAACTGTAAAAAAAAATTATCGAGCAAAAGGCATTGAGGGAATTGGTCGGGTCTAGAGCTTCATCGAAATTAGGGCTTTGCCAGAGTTGAGTTAGTTTCCATTAAAAGACTTTGAAACCAGTGGGTCTGGGCCCGATCTTAAGAGAAGAGTTGGCGAAAAAAATAAAAATGAGAGATTTATGATTAGGGCGGAATATATAGAAAAAGATCATAAATAAAATTTTAAATAAGTTAAAGGAAATTTTGGTCTTTTTTAGTCACGTGCATTGCACGTGCCACGTAAGACTTAATAGTGTTAGTATGGGGTTTTAGCAAAAGTTCGTTGGGGTTTAGTTTGATTTTGATAGTTCGTTGGGGTTTAGCGCAAAAGGCTAAAAGTTCATGGGGTTTAGTGTAATTTACCCTTATTTTTACTCTTTGAAAATAATTTTAGAATTAGTGGACCTAATATGATTTCAATTGTTTGCTAATTTCAAAATACGAGAGATCTAAGAGACTAGTATGGAAAAAGGAAAAAAAAAGAACATTTTGGTCATTTGGTGACTTATTTTCACTTTTGGTGCGTTAATTTTTGCCTTCTTTTTTCACTTTGATGTCTCAAAATATTTTTCTAACAATTTGGTCCACCAAAGTCTTGATCATATTTCACTTTAATATTCTCAAAATTTTCCTTTAACACTTTGATGCCCTGAGTTCTAATCGCATTCTACTTTGATACCTCGCCCAGATTCTTTTAGATTTTTGTCAAATTTATATCACATCTTTATTGGTACATTTGGATCCATTTTACCCAGTCGCTAAGCACGTGATAAGAAATGCACGTCGGCTATTTTTTGTTCATTAGTAATAGATATTGTCACACTTACAATATCTCAAAAATATATGATTTATATACTTCTTATATTTACTGTTAATTCATAATGAATGAGGTTTGAAAGCTTGGGTTTGAAAACAAAAACACTTAATATGTTAACAAAAACCTATCAATATATTGGTTGCGCCACTATCAATAAGCAAAGAAAGCAAACATTGCGCAAAGAGCAGATAATGTTGAAAGTAACTTGGTTAATTACCTTGGGAATTTGGAAGGCTGTCTAGTTATTCGAGGACTCTAATAATGTAGCATGCATGAATCTTATTGGATGCTTGAATCTTTCTATGAAGTCTAAGAGTCATTGCAGTAATATATATTTAAATGAAGGGTCTGTTGGGGTCAATTGATTGTTGGGATATTGTGGTGAAAGACTTTGGAAAACCTCAAGATGAAGGTACGCTATAGGCGGCACATAGAGACTCGCTCAAAGAGTCCCGTAAGAAAGATAGTAAGACCCTCTACTTTATTTATCAAGGAGTTAATGAATCAACATTTGAGAAGATCTCAGATGTGCTGACCTTAAAACATGCATGGGAGATACTTCAAATTCTGATAATGGAATGAACAAGGTGAAGAATGTGCCACTTTAAATGCTCTGAAAGGAGTTTGAAGATCTAGAGACTGAGGAAAGTGAATTAGTTTGTGACTATTTCCCTCGAGTCTTGGCCGTGGTGAACCAACTTTGAAGAAATAGAGAGAAGATTGAAGATGTTTGTGTGGTGGAGAAAATTCTCCGGTCACTTCCTCAGAAGTTTGATTATATTATACGTGTCATCGAAGAGTCAAAAAGACATGAAGATGTAGTCCATTTTAACTATTCTAATCTTTTGGACCATTACTTGTTATTCATGTTTTCTAGTTGAGCAGTGTGTTTGAAAGCATTTGAACCATCTTGATCTAATTGCTTGTCTAAAACTAAAGCTAGTATATATAACAGTTTAAATAACAATGCTTGATTAATAGGACGATATTATAGAGCCTAAAAGCTTTAAGAAATGCTAGGAGTAAAACAAGCGACATGCTAATTATTCTGAAAAAACACAATTCCAATTACATCTCAGCAGTTGATGTTGATGAAATTTAGCTAACCTACAAGAATTTAGATGATCCAACTCCTAAATGATATTTGCAGTTCCAATTACATATTTAAATAATTTCTTGATGTAGTTGAGATAAATTTTCATATGAATCTTAAATGATAAATTGATAAAGGTTTTTCTTGACAAATATATCACGGGCTTATTAGAGCATCCGGTTAATCTCTCATGCATATGATGTCCTTAATCTCTCATACTCTCATACATATGATGTACTCAATGAGCACCTAAGAATTTTTCCTTTTTCTCCTTGAGATTCTGTTCAAAATCAATTTCTTGGTCTCATTTAACTCCAATTCCATTTGCCAAACAAGCCATAACAGATCAAAGTACAAGAACAAACACAAACAAAAACAAACTCAAAGCAATATGGTTAAGAGAAAAATCCTACCGATAAAATATACAACATTTTTCAAAATTTCAACAGTGCAATAAAAGCATTATACCATTTAAAAGAATCATAAACAAGCAAATAAACCTTCATCATGTTCATTAACTCTCCATCTAAACATTCAAATATTGACAATTCTCTCGGATTTGGCCCTCACTTCCACTAAGCACATTAATCTTCCCCATTTTTATCGTAGATTTAGCAAAGTCCCCTAATAAAAGCTCTTGATCCTAAGAATAAGCCCATACTAACCCCATAACATTCTCCTCTACACTCTCAGAAACCAGTGCTTCATCACTCTAAAGCAAGCTGAGGCCTCTCAGCAAATTAAGATAGCATTGTCTCTCCCATTTGTTGACAAATTGCACTACAAAGATCTTGAAATGTATAGCTTCTCTCTTTAAAGGAGAATGAAGGTCCTCATTATGCTAGATGACCATAAAGTCTCCTTTGAAGCTTGCACACCTTGATCATCGATGGTATGACTCCTGCAGTCAACAAGCATTGGTACGCATGTATGAGTATAGGCCCTAGCGTAAACATTAAATAGAAAGTTTGATAGTCAATATCTAATAGCTTTAATCTTTGGGTTAATTTGGTTGTTGTCCCGGGAGGCCTAATTTGCATCGGACCATAAGGCGTGATCCGGATGGTGGGAAAATCTTATGGATGTTGTTTTGCTTATGATTGTCGATGGGTAATTCTCTAAATTTTACGCCCTTCTCAATCGTCTAGGAGTCCATGATTTTCCATGGATGATTGAGATATACTCACAAATAAAAGGAAAGATTGTTACTTAAACTTCGCTTTAAATTGATTCCCTCAGTGCACGCACCCTCCCCAACAATTAATATCGAACATAGTTTGACCTTGAATTAGTTGATACATATGAGTTAGTTCTTGTGAGACCCTTGTAAAATCCTTGTTTTGCACTTAACTACCCTTGTAGTTTTGTTAGCTTGGTTTCAATTCCTATGACTCTTTTAGGTGGTGAAATTTTGGCAAATATTGCCCTGCCTAAAATTAGTGAGTGCGTCTCGAAAAAAAGTCACAAAAAATTTAACCCGAAGTCGATCCGTAACAATGAAATACGAGGCGAAGTGCAAAATAGCAATCTTTACTTGTGGCTGGTGGAGTGGGGATTACTATCCGCGACATGTACGTAGTCATCATTTTACAAATAAATTAAGGAAGTGAGTTATCGATGCACGATAGATCTACAAGGTCTACTATGTCAAGGCCTTGTCTTTGCAAAGCTGGCGATGAGAGCCTCGAATGGAGTTTGGAGCAGGTATCATTTTGCTTGTAAGTGTTACACTCGCTTTGAGAGAGTTCTTCTCCTAAGTATACTTCCGGCTTCGGCACACTTGTTGTGCGTGGAAAATTGGCGACACCTCTGCAGAACAATAACCACAACAAGAGAGCTAGATCACAATAAGAATTCCCGTCTCACCAAGGAAACAAAAATCTGAAGTAAATATCTCAACAAAGTGGGATATTTACTCTTCCTCTCATCAGTTCTAGGACTGACCTGTCGAGGGAACCTAAAAGCTATTATAAATCAAATCAACAGCAAGACACACGAATTTTACGTGGTTCGGCAAGTTGCCTACATCCACGGGGCAAGGAGGAGGAGATCTACTCTTAGAGAGAAAGAGAATACAAATAGGGTACAATTCTCACACCAAAACCCTAGAACAAAACTCTCTAAACCCTCACAAATATCTCCCTCAAATGACGGCTCAAAAACCCTAACTTCAGCCCTGATTTTTGGCCACAAATCAAACCCTAGTTATAGGGTATTTATAGGGTCAAAACCGTGTCAAAATCGCGTCAAAAATGCGTGTACGCATTTCCAAAGAAAAACGCGTACAAAAGCGCACGTGGTGGCCCCCACGAGCTCGTGCTCGTGGTCGCGTTCGAAAACGCGTCATGGGGTGGGCCCCCCACCCATCACGAGACGGCCACGAGCACGAGCTCGTGCTTGTGGCCCCACCCCATCACGAGTGCACAATTCTCCACCTCGGTGAAGATTTTTCCCAAAACTGAGCCGACATCAAAACAATCAAATGTCCCACTTGTTGCGTCCAGTACGAAGTGAATAAATCCACGACAACGGACTCAATCCACAATAAGTTGGGAACCCAAATGAGAGTTCAAATAATCTCCTCCCCATCAAAACCAACACCAGCTGCATCATAAAGACTGCCTACGTATCCTCTTGCCCAAGGAATCAAGCCTCACGTAGTTCACCCAAATGGCCGCTAACGGCCTCAACAATCACGAATGTGCAACAAGTCTCTGCAATGATCAAACTTGTTGCTTGAAACCACCTTTGTGAGCATATCTGTCGGATTATCCTTCGTGTGGACCTTCACAATCTCCACATCACCATCTTCAAGAACATCACGAACGAAGTGATAACGAACGTCAATGTGCTTTGTCCTCGCATGAAGAGCCTGGTTCTTCGCCAAATAGATAGCACTCATGCTATCACAATGAATGGTGACAGACCGTTGCGATATACCAAGTTCCTCCAAAAGTCCTCGAAGCCAAATCGCCTCCTTCACAGCCTCCGTAATTGCCATATACTCGTCTCCGTTAGTAGACAAAGCAGCCGTGAAGCGCAAGGTGCATCTCCAACCTGCCGTATACGAGTCAAAGTGAACACATAACCCGTCGTAGACCGGCGTTTATCAAATCCGGCATAATCGAATCAACATAACCAGCGCTGGCGCTTTGTAGTGTCCGGCTCATAAACCAAACCAATATTGGCGTACCTCGAATGTACCTCAAAATCCATTTCACGGCGTTCAATGACCCACTCTGGATCGTGCATGTATCTCGAAACCATGCTCACCTTTGTGACAAATCTGGTCTCTCACGTTGAGGAAAATTAAAGTCTGTAAAACAAATGTTATCCTTTCTAATTGGCTTTAAAGAAAGAATAAGTACAACTCTCGAATGCAATCTCTCTCTCTAAGCGACTTAGATAAAAGAAATTACTGATTCCTCGATCGGTTGCCGATTTACAAAGAGAAAGATCAACGGAGACCCTTCCTTTATTTAATCTGGGTTCTTCACGGTAGCGGTGGGAGCTTGAATCTTGTATCCCGTTGACGATCCGACCGTCTTGACTCGTGGGACGAGGTTGAAAAATAACTCGCAGGAGCAAGTTTAGAACTCTGGCCGAGTTAAGAACTCTTTGATAGAGTTGATTTTAGAAAAGGATTAGTAATCCTTTTAGCCAAGAATGGCGGAGAAGAACTTGCCATGCAAGTTTGAAAACTATGTCGAGTTGAACTCTCTAGGAGAGTTGATGCCAGCAAAGGAGGTTTGATCCTTTCTTTAGAAGAAAAGATGCAGATCTTTGGTAAAACCTTAATATCTCCAAATCTACCCGGTAGAAATCAATCTCCACCGTTCAGAATTAGGAACGACGAGTGTTGAGGCTGTCCTCCAAATTTCACTCCGATCAGACCACGGATGAAGGTCCGATCGTCACGCCGATCACAGCTGCGCAGAAGAAACTGTTCTCTGCACAATTGGCTTCGGTAAAACCTTGATATCTCCAGATCCAACCGGTAGAAAGCAATCTCCACCGTTCAGAATTAGGAACGACGAGTGTTGAGGCTGTCCTCCAAATTTCACTCCGATCAGACCACGGATGAAAGTCCGATCGTCACGCCGATCACAGCTGCGCAGAAGAAACTGTTCTCTGCACAATTGGCTTCGGTAAAACCTTGATATCTCCAGATCCAACCGGTAGAAAGCAATCTCCACCGTTCAGAATTAGGAACGACGAGTGGGAGGCTACCCTCAAGTTTCACTCCGATCAGACCACGGATGAAGGTCCGATCGTCACGCCGATCACAGCTGCGCAGAGGTGGCTTTTCTTTTCTCCCTCTCTTTTCTCTCCTTTTAGTTCTCCGGCCAAACTCCTTCCAACCCTCCATTTATAGGGATTAAAGGGGTGTAACCACCTTAAATTGCTCCACAATGGGGTTTAGTGGGTGTAACCACCCCTTAAATCTCTCAAGCGGTTTAGGAACCGTTCAACTCATGTTTGAATGAGTCAAAGCGAGTTAGCGTTACGGAGCAAGCCTCGCGTCGCATTTTAGTGCGAGGCGGGGATAGACCTCAGCGTCTTCGTTTTAACTAGGGCGGGGCTAGAGTCCCGCTTTGAGCTTGAGCGCGGGCCATGTGCTCCGCTTTTAGCTTCGAACGCTGGCCATGTGCTCCGCGTTTGGGCTTCGAGCGGGCCACGTGCTCCGCATTTTGAATTGAAGCGCGGGCCATGTGCTCCGCGTTTGGGCTTTGAAGCAGCGGCCCGTGCTCCGTATTTTGAATTGAAGCGGGCCATGTGCTCGCGTTTTGGGCTGAGCGGGCCCGCGTGCTCGCATTTTGAATTGAAGCGCGGGGAAGCGTCCGTTTTGCTTTGAAGAGATCAATACTTGTGATCTCCTTTCACAGGATTGTCAACTTGTAATCCTTGTACTCTGAGACATTAGCTTCGGTTCTCCTTTGTTGTCGTGAAAGTCGTCGACTTGTAACCTTCATTGATAGTGTTTGCGGATATTGGTGTCTTGATGTTTTTCTGACCCTCTGAGAACCCCTCAAAGTTTTTGAAAGTTCGCGGTTGGTAGGATGAGCTTTGAATACTTTGAATATCTTCTTTGTTTGATCCCGAAGGTCTTGCTCCTCATTACGTCTTCAAAGAAGTTGTATTCTGCTTTTGTCCACGCTAGTCATTCGTCTTGCATGGGTGAACTCCGGCGTTTTTACTTTTTTGAAATGCAGGAGTGACCGTAGCGTCTTGAACTTTACTACGTGGGATGATCCTCGCGATTTGAGGTTGAAGCGAGTGGCCATCGCGTTACGTGTTTTAAAGCGGTAGCGACCCTCGCGTTTTGTGTTGAAGCGAGGGTGGTCCTTCGCGTTTTATGAGTAAAATGCGGAGATGAACCCCACATTTCCAACTAAGTCTTTTAGACTTTTCTTTAAGGTGCCAAAAGTATATTGTTAACTTGGCATGCCTTTCATACTTGTTATTTGAACAAGCTTTTGGGGACTTATCACTCTATTGCAAAGAGTTGATAAATTGGTTTTATCATCAGAGGTGGAATTTTTTAACTTGATGATGATTTTTGAGGACTTATCGATCTATTGAAGAGAGTCGATAAGCTGATTTTATCAGAGGTGTGGAGTTAACTTGATAAAATTGGGTACTTGTGGTTTGGACAAGATTTTGAGGACCTATCGCTCTATTGAAGAGAGTCGATAAGTTGATTTTATCAGAGGTGGGGAGTTAACTTGATAAAATTGGGTACTTGTGATTTGGACAAGATTTTGAGGACCTATCGCTCTATTGATGAGAGTCGATAAGTTTAGATTTTGTCGGGGGACAAAATATGAAACTTGTGATTTGAACAAGGTTTAAGACTTGTGATGTGAACAAGGCTTACATGGCTTGTGGTGTGAACAAGGCTTTGGGTTTGTGGTTTGAACAAGACTTTGGGCTTGTGGTTTGAACAAGGCTTCGGGCTTGTGGTGTTAACAAGGCTTTTGGGGGCTTGTGGTGTGAACAAGGCTTGGGGCTTGCGGTGTGAACAAGGCTTTGGGTTTTATCATCCTATTGAGGAGGATTGATAAGTTGACTGTCAGAGGTGTGAGATTAACATGACAAGATTGTGTTGCAATGTGAGCAACTTTGTGGACTTATCATCCTATTGAGGAGGATTGATAAGTTGGTTATCAAACTCTGCTGAGGATGTGTACAGATTTTGATAGGATTGTGTTGTAATTTGAACAACTTTGTGGATCTATCATTCTATTGAAAAGGAATGATGAGTTGATTGACGGGGTTTAGTTGTGATTTGAACAATTTTGAGGAACTTATCTGCTGGGGAGGATTGATAAGTTGATTATATCATCAGAGGTATAGTGTTGACTTGATGAAGATACGTTGCGATCGGAGCAACTTTGAGGACTTATCATCCTGTTGAGGAGGATTGATAAGCAAATTTGAGGACTTATCATCCTATTGGAGAAGATTGATAAGTTGTTTGTCGTTATTTAGTTATGATTTGAACAACTTTGAGGACTTATCTCTTATTGAAGAGTGTCGATAAGTTGATGTTAGAGGAGTTCGCCGCACGCGACGCTGTGCTACGATGTTGAATACAGACTTTGTCGCCTTTACCGCAAGAGACTAACCGCAACGCGTGTTAGGCATTGACTTTAGGGTTATTGGCCAACCCCCACCATCAACGGACTTGATGAGCCTTTACCGACACCGCTTGAATCGGGCTAGCATACGATTATCTAAACTGCTCGTGATGTGACGTTGTGCTAAAAGAATAAAACTCTTTTAGGCTTAATGCTACGATGTTGAATACGAGGCTTCGTCTTTCTCACGGAATAGACTACCCGGTGCATGTATTAGATGCGGCTTATCTCTGCTTAGGTTTTGAGATAAAATTCCCCTGATTTAAATTCGTGTCTTCGATCGGTAGACTAAACCGCACCGGTGTTGCTGACTTACCCTACTTAGGATTTGGGATAAAATTCCCCACACGCAGGAGGTGGATTGTGGTGTTATTAATAACAACCTTGAGGACTTATCGCTTCATTGAAGAGAGTCGATAAGTTGATTGTCGAGGTGTTGGGTTAACATGACAAGGATACATTGCGATCGGAGCACTTTGAGGACTTATCGCCTATTGAAGAGAGTCGATAAGTTGATTGTCGAAGAGGTCGCCTTGCTAATAACAAGACGAGCTAATCTTAACTTTGTGGGGATTATGCTATGATGTGAGCAACTTTGTGGGCTTATCATCCTATTGAGAGGATTGATAAGTTGGTTGTCGAGGTGTGAGGTTAACATGACAAGGATGCTTGCATTGGAGCACTTTGTGGACTTATCATCCTATTGGAGAGGATTGATAAGTTGGTTTTGGTGGTGTCACAGACGTTAAAGTGCTTACATTGTCAAAAGTATTTTGTTAACTTGACAATATTTAGAATTTATTATTCTACTAGGAAAATAATAAATAATCAACCCATCTTTGGGATACATGACATCTTTTGACAAAATCGGCGGCGTCGTAATTATCCTAGGTTGATACTAACTGAATTTTCGACCTCGCGATTTAGAGCCGGTCATCAATAGCAGTCTTTGGAGTCGATCTCCTCTTCTTGACTTCAATCCTAGCAATAATTGATTGACTGTTAATACAGGAGACTAGTTGTTTCGGGGCGACATTTTGCAACCCCATTCGAGATAGGAGATTGGTTTGTAAATTGTACCGGCAGTGTCAATCGAGGCGGTATGTCATACATCGAGCATCGAAGAGCCATGCTTGAAACCGTTCGGCGAAGACTTTGATAGGCTCTCTCTCCTTTTGCTTAATGGCAAGGAGAGAAGTGGCGATGATCCGTGTCATCTTCAAAGAATCGTGGCAGGAAGAGTCTCTCTAAATCGCCCATTTGGATACATCCTGCGGCGGTTTCATGAACCATTCAAAGGCAACTCCTTGAGGGTGCCAATGAACAAACGAGCTATTATGGCATCGTTTGACATCTCATTCGATCGTAACTTAAAATGGTAGATGTGTTGGTTCGGTGATCCCGTGCCGTCGAAAGTTTGTAGCGTCGGGATTTTGAATTTTGGAGGATAAGGAACCGTATCCCATTCTGCAGGAGATCGGTCGACAACCCCGATCTTGGAGCTCGCACCTATTAGCCATGGCGTTGGCGGGCTTCGGTTCTCGCATTTTGCCGATTGAGGACTCTGCTCATTTTCGGCCCTCTTCTCTTCTTCAAATGAAGATTCTGCGTGATGAGCTTCGTGATCAGAAGCTTCATTCACTTTTTCTTTTCGTTTTGGGGATTGACTCCTCCTCCGTGATGATTCTGGCTGGGGTGTTGAGCCGAACATGTGAACTTGAGCCCTATCTGCAACAAGTTGGTTTATCATATCTGAAGTTGATCGATGGACTCTTGTTGTGATCGCAGGCTTCTTGCATCATAGCGATGCTCTTGAGCCTCTTCTTGAAATCTTCAGCATTCTCCGTCGTGTAGACAGTGCTCACATGCTCCACGAAAGAACTAGAGGATTGATATTCTGCGATGGCTGAATGCTCATCATCAGACTCAATTCCTTTAGCCAATTTTTGATAGTTGACGGGGGATATGACCCCTGTTCGAGTCCAAGTATATCGGTAAACTCCGTCGGAGTCATTCAAAGGCTCTTTTAAGCCTGGGGACCGATTTGCCTCTGACTCCTCGGAGTTAGAGATTGATGGTCTCCCTATACCGATCATGTTGGAAGTGACTCCAAGGTATTCGACCTCAGAAGTCTTCTTCCTGTGAGAATGCCGTCGTTCGGTGGACCAAATGACATTCGTCAATCGGTCAAACACCGACGGCTTGGCCGCATGTGAGCAGCGTCGATATGCCGATGATTTGGCACTTGAAACGCGAAGATCGTTTGAGCACGAAGCAGCGAGTGCGGACCAGCGTTTAGGCCGGGAGCGTAGGTTCGTTTGAATGCTTGGGCCGAGTGAGACCAGCGTTTGATAGAGCGTGAGGGTCGCTTGCAACCCCGCCGAGAGCGAGTCCGCGTTTGAATATTTGAACGCGGGTTGAGACTGCGTTTTATAATGGGGCGAGGATCATGTGCAACCCTGGCGGCGAGGTTCGCGTTTGAGAAATCGAACGCGGGTTGGGACCGCGTTTTATAATGGGGGCGCGAGGATCCGCGTGCAACCCTGGCGAAGCGAGGTTCGAGTTTGAAAATTGAGCGCGGGTTGGGACCCGCTTCACTATGAAACGCCATTGAGGGTTACGTTCGGCTGGCTTTGCGAGGCTTCGTGTTCGGGCACATAAGCGAGGCTTGCGTTCACGTAAAAGCGGCTTCGGGATCGCGTTTTGGCTCTAAGCGAAGTTCGCGTTGGTTGGTCGATTGGCCATCTTGGGGCTGTGTTCTTCGGCGAGCAGCGCTCCTTTTCGCCTGATTTGAGGCTTTACAATGACATCACCATTTTTACGTCGATTAGCCACGGCAACCGAAGGGACTTTGGTCTCCTTAGAGGTTTTGTGGATCTTGCGCATAGCCTTGGGGCTAAGGGATCCGGAGGAGAGTGTCTCCTCAAACTTGGCTTGATCGAACTCTACGGTCAGAGTTTCAACATTCGTCCCAATGAGCTTGATGTCGGATTGCGCCACCACTTCTTCATCTGTGAAGCTTGTCCCCAGCGGAGTCGCCATCTTTTGTTCGCGAGGAAAATTAAAGCTGTAAAACAAATGTTATCCTTTCTAATTGACTTTAAAGAAAGAATAAGTACAACTCTCGAATGCAATCTCTAACCGACTTAGATAAAAGAAATTACAGATTCCTCGATCCGTTGCCGATTTACAAAAGAGAAAGATCAACGGAGACCCTTCCCTTTATTTAATCTGGGTTCTTCACGGTAGCGGTGGGAGCTTGAATCTTGTATCCCGTTGACGATCCGACCGTCTTGACTCGTGGGACGAGGTTGAAAAATAACTCGCAGGAGCAAGTTTAGAACTCTGGCCGAGTTAAGAACTCTTTGATAGAGTTGATTTTAGAAAAGGATTAGTAATCCTTTTAGCCAAGAATGGCGGAGAAGAACTTGCCATGCAAGTTTGAAAACTGTAATCGAGTTGAACTCTCTAGGAGAGTTGATGCCAGCAAAGGAGGTTTGATCCTTTCTTTAGAAGAAAAGATGCAGATCTTTGGTAAAACCTTAATATCTCTAAATCTACCCGGTAGAAATCAATCTTCACCGTTCAGAATTAGGAACGACGAGTGTTGAGGCTGTCCTCCAAATTTCACTCCGATCAGACCACGGATGAAGGTCCGATCGTCACGCCGATCACAGCTGCGCAGAAGAAACTGTTCTCTGCACAATTGGCTTCGGTAAAACCTTGATATCTCCAGATCCAACCGGTAGAAAGCAATCTCCACCGTTCAGAATTAGGAACGACGAGTGTTGAGGCTGTCCTCCAAATTTCACTCCGATCAGACCACGGATGAAGGTCCGATCGTCACGCCGATCACAGCTGCGCAGAAGAAACTGTTCTCTGCACAATTGGCTTCGGTAAAACCTTGATATCTCCAGATCCAACCGGTAGAAAGCAATCTCCACCGTTCAGAATTAGGAACGACGAGTGGGGAGGCTACCCTCCAAGTTTCACTCCGATCAGACCACGGATGAAGGTCCGATCGTCACGCCGATCACAGCTGCGCAGAGGTGGCTTTTCTTTTCTCCCTCTCTTTTCTCTCCTTTTTAGTTCTCCGGCCAAACTCCTTCCAACCCTCCATTTATAGGGATTAAAGGGGTGTAACCACCCCCTTAAATTGCTCCACAATGGGGGTTTAGTGGGGTGTAACCACCCCCCTTAAATCTCTCAAACGGTTTAGGAACCGTTCAACTCATGTTTGAATGAGTCAAAACGCGAAGTTCGCGTTCTGGAGCAAGCCTCGCCTCGCATTTTAGTGTGAGCGCGGGATAGACCTCCGCGTCTTCGTTTTAACTAGGGCGGGGCTAAATCCAGCGCTTTGAACGCGGGCCATGTGCTCCGCGTTTTGGGCTTCGAGCAGCGGGCCATGTGCTCCGCGTTTTGGGCGGCTTGCGGGCCATGTGCTCCGCGTTTTGGGCTTCGAGCGCGGCCACGTGCTCGCATTTTGAATTGAAACGCGGGCCATGTGCTCCGCGTTTGGCTGAAGCAGAGCCACGTGCTCCGTATTTTGAATTGAAACGCGGGCCATGTGCTCCGCGTTTTGGGCTTCGAACGCGGGCCACGTGCTCCGCATTTTGAATTGAAACGCGGGGAAGCGTCCCGCGTTTTGCTTTGAAGAGATCAATACTTGTGATCTCCTTTCACAAGGATTGTCAACTTGTAATCCTTGTACTCTGGAGACATTAGCTTCTGATTCTCCTTTGTTGTCGTGAAAGTCGTCAGCTTGTAACCTTCATTGATAGTGTTTCGCGGATATTGGCTGTCTTCAGTAATTTTTTTACAGCCTACAGTCTCGTATATACTATTGCGTACATCAAGCTTCTAACTGCGCTCGCATATGGAGTCTTCGACATTAACTCTCGATCTTCAACTGTCTTCGGTGAAAGGTCAGCTGAAAGCTTCAAATGGGCTCCTAATGGTACACTGACTGGCTTCATATCCATGCTAACATGGAACCGCTGTAGAACCTTCTTCAAATAAGCCATCTGTGTCAAACAAATTTTTCCCTTCTTCTTGTCTCTGCCGATCTCCATCCCCAAAATGCGCTTAGCCTCACCCAAATCCTTCATCTCGAACTCCTTTGAAAGCTGTGCCTTCAATTCATTTATAGCAGACCTGGAAATAGAGGCAACCAACATGTCATCGACATATAATAACAAATAGATATACGCACCTCCTTTCAACTTGAAAATATACACAAGGATCAAACGGCTCGAGTGTAGGAATGACCAAGCATAAAACCATCGTCGCCATAGTAACCGTTGGAGATGGTTCAAACCATATAGCGATTTCTTTAGTCGCAAACCAACTTTTTTCCCTCGCAGCTCGAATCCCAATGGTGAGTCATATAGATTTCTTCATCAAGATCACCATGAAGAAATGCCGTCTTCACGCCCAACCGATCTAATTCCAATCCATACTGTGCCACCAATGCTAGCAAAATCCGAATCGACGAATGCTTCACCACCGAGAGAAGACCTCATTATAATCAATACCTTCCTCACGTGCATAGCCCTTCGCGAACCAACCTAGCTTTGAACCTCAATGGAGTGCCTTCAATGCCCTCCTTCTTAGTGTATACCCACTTGCAACCAATTGCCTTCCGTTCCTTCTAAGCTCAACAAGCTCCCATGTATCGTTCTTGTGAAGAGACTCCATCTCTCCTGCATAGCTACGCCCGCGAATCGACCTCCGAACTCGCTCGGCCTCTCGAATGTAGTAGATATCATCTCATCGATACTCTCCACGGAAGTGCATATGCAACCGGTCGGATACCGGCCGGCATATGTATGTTTCTCCTCGTCTCGAACCGCAATAGAATCTCGAACTCGAGCCGCCGTCCTCGATCCGCACATCTGTACTCATATCCTCCGGTGTACCGCCGTACCAAGGCCACCTCACGGCACTCTAATGGATATTGTACCATCTCGGACAATGTGGAGCTGCATCGATCTCCACCACCGCGATATCTCCTTCGTCGGGTCACTTCCACCGATGAGAGTTGGGAAGCTTCAAGATAGAAGCCTCATCAAATGTGACGCCTCTACTCAAGACAATCTTCTTATCAACTGGATCCCATAGCTTGTATCCTTTGACACCACGCTTGAATCCTACAAATATGGCCTTCCTAGCTCAAGGGTTCCAATTTATCTGTTTCACATGATAAAATGCAGGGCACCCAAATATCTTGAGCTGGTCATAATCTCGTCTTTGGCTCTCGACCACTTCTCCATAGGGGTCTTTCCCAATCCTGAGATGAAGGCGACGTTGATGAGATGGCTGCATATGTAAGTGCCTCGACCCAAAGATCTTCTCCAAACCACTATCGCCAATAAACATCGAACCTTCTCCAGCAAAGACCGATTCAACCTCTCGCCTCATTTTGTCGCGGTATATGACTAGCAGTGAAGTGTCTCTCTATGCCCTCGTCTCACAGGCTGGCGAAAGGGGTCTAAAGTATACTCACCACCTTTGTGGGATCTCAGCGTCTTGATCTTTCTCGGTCTGGTTCTAATCTCTTCTTCCACTCCACGATATATCTAGGACTTCACTCTTCTTAGGTCATGGTGTACACCAACATCGCCTAGAATAGTCATCAACAAATGTGAAACCAATATCTACCACCAAGTGATGCGTCTTGGTAGGACCCCCAAGCGTGCATGTGCACGTAATCGATACCCGCCGTCGCGATGGATGGCGTTCGAACTTCACCTTTGTGCGCTTGCCAAGAACACAATGCTCACGAGAACTCAACTTTTCCACTCTTGGCTCTCTTTAATAGCCGTTTGCATAACGCTGCGGTGACCTTTCACTGTGTGCCCTAACCTATAGTGCCAAAGCTCGCCTCGCCTCAAACTCTGGCCGAAGCAACATGGCCAATCTGGTGCTCCCATTCGGATAGTATAAATTTCGATTGGACTCCCTTCATCACCACCAAAGATCTTTTAGTAACCTTCCCTACACCGTTTTGAAAGTCACCTTGAATCCCTTCCTCCAGCTCAATGAGATAAGATTTTTCTTGGTGAGGAACAAATCTCATCTCCTTCAACTCACGGACTACTCCATCGTGCATCCTAATCCGACGGTCCTATCCCACAAATGCCAGGGTTGATCATTTCCCATGACAACAACACTCCGTCGACTTTCTCAAAGATGCAAACGGTCGACTAGGGGTCACATGATAAGCCTTAGGAATCAAGCATCAATCGATGCTTCATGATTCACCTCGGGTAATCAATAGAGAATAGCACGAATGCGTCGGATCATCGCCTTTAGCAATATTCACCTCATTGGCCGGGCCCTTTTCTTGCCATTTTCTTTCTCCTTGAGCTTTGGACAATCTCTCTTCCAATGTCCCTACTCTTCTGAATGCACATTGGTTCTTTGACAATTGGTGGCGGCTTCTTGACTTTGACCTCCCTCTATGCCACCTTCGGATATGGGCTACCTCACCGTCGACAAGGTCTGCTTTGAGTACTACGCCCGCAGAAAGTCTCCTTGTCCTTCCTCCTCAAATCATGGTTGGTCAATGCGTTAGTAACTTCACTATAGGCGATAGAAATGCGTCCAGTTCAACAAAGTGAGTACAAAGGTGTCATACTCCTCATCAGGTAAGGAGCCCAATAAATTAAGCGTCTTGTACTCATCCGTTATCTTCTCATCAACATTTGCCAAGTCGGACAACAACTTAGTATAGTTGTTCATATGAGCCGCTAATGAGGTGCTCGGACATCTGAAACACGAAGAGTCTTGCGACAGAGTGCAACTTTGTTCTCAACACTCTTAGTGAGATACTTATTATTGAATTTTTCCACATCTTCATTGCGAGCGTCACCCCAATCACATCATATTTCAGCTCTGTTCCAAGCGAGACTGATCACCATACCCAGCGTTCCTATTCATCTTATCCCATACCTCCTCTTCATATTTGGTGGCCTCTCTTGGACCATGATGGTCTCCTCCAAATTTTGAGCATTGAGCATCACATCGTCACTCATCCACAAACCAAAGTTGATTTTCTTGAGTGGTACTTCACCACATTAATTTTGGTGCGAAATCAACTTGCATTTGTATTGTACTGCGCCATTGATTTCCTTTCACTTTCTTCTCTCCATTGCAAACTAACTCTAAATTGTAGAGAAAGAATAACTTTGATAGGATTAAAGAATCACCTTAGCTGACCCTAAATCGGATTCAAATAGATTTCCTAACCATACGAGGAAGCGAAATCTCCAACGGCAATTCCTAATGCTATCTCCACCGGGCCAGAACTCCAGAACTAAGCTTCACACAAGAATCTTCCTCCACCAAACTCCAAAACCCCGGATCCGAAATCTAGGCTCACGATACCACTTGTTGTGCTGGAAAATTCCGGCATACATTAAACAGTAACTGCACAACAAGAGAACTAGATCACAATAAGATTCCCGTCAGAAAAGCAAATCGGTAAATATCTCAACAAAGTGGATATTTACTCTTCCTCATCGGTTCTAGGGCTGACTTGTCGAGAGAACCTAAAAGCTATTACAAATCAAATCAAACCAGCATTTTACGTGGTTGAGTTCTTTTCGTCGCAGGCGAGGAGGAAGATCTACATTAGAAGAGAATCTGAATAAGATGCGATTCACCAATGCAAAGCATAGAACAGCTACCAGCTAAACATGAAATATCTCCCCAATGGCCAAAACCGCTAACTTCATACGATTTTCGTACAAATCAAACCCTAGTTATAGGGTATTTATAGGGTCAAAACGGAGTGTCAAAATCGCGTCAAAACGCGTGTACGCATTCCCAAAGAAAACGCGTACAAAGCGCGTGGTGGCCACGAGCTCGTGCTCGTGGCGCGTTCGAAAACGCGTCATGGGGTCAGGCCCCCACCCATCACGAGACGCGTGATGGCCACGAGCACGAGCTCGTGCTTGTGGCCCCACCCCATTACGAGCGCACACCCTCTCTAGGAACAACTCACAGTTAAATCGAAAGATAGCATATCGATCATATAAAGTTAAGAAATGGCAAGCTCAAAAATTGTAATCGGAAAACTATTCACCAAGTTTGTGTAAAAGAAACAGTCCAAATGTACAAAACAAAGATTTATGTTCTCTTTTCAGCAATTGCCTCCAGTTTAATATAGCCCAGTACTG
>CM022706.1:64237403-64268217 GCA_012295165.1 Asparagus setaceus | reverse complement strand
ACTCAAGCTGAGAGAGAGAGAGAGAGAGAAAGGGGAGCGATGGCTTCATGTAAGCAATCTCTCTATAATTTCTTTTAAAACTTTTATCGAAAACATTAGACGCCCTCTATTTATTTCGCTGATTATATTATTTTATTTTTTGGGTTTATCAGCAGCTTGTTCCCTTTTGAGTCCAATTTCATGTTTATTGCAAAATTTTGGGGGAAATTACAATGTTTGTCTTTTGAATTTGAGAAAAATATTGAGTGTAAAAATTGGTGCTTATGAAGAAAATTCTGACGCTGTGTTTGCAAAATTAAGAATGAAAACAAACAAAAGACGTATCCTCTTGATTTGGAGCGATGAAGAAATTTTGTTATTTGCAAGTGAATCATCTGCTCCTTTTCAAACGAAGAGAGGTAATGAGAGACTATTCAGGGAAGAAAAAACAATGAAAGAGAAAAAAAATGTTTTATGCAATTGGCATGTTCTCTTTTTGGATTATAAAGTAATGGGATGACAGAAGTTTTGGGGACTTTCAGAAATTATGTTGTCTTGTTATATTTCACTTTTTTGCTATTATTTGTCGAAAATGAATTTTGTACTCATACATGGATTAAAAACTAATTTCTTCTGAAAATGATCAGTTACTTATTTGTGGTGACATAAATATATCATATTATAGAAATGTGTGTGAGGAGTTGTTGCCCACAGTCCAATGAGATACACCTTTGTGTAATACATGTCCAAACCAGTAAAACTTCACAAATTCTCTTCCTTTGTTAATATGTATCTTAACAGTTAATATGCAAATCTTGATGTGTCCATATAATCATTACTATTCATCACCACGGACGAGGTGGCTATAGATTCGTGGGGTTCCATTAGTTTGTTTGGGAGCAGGGTATCGGTTTAGACAATACGTGGTGGCACGGGGGTAGAGTTGATGAGAGTGGAGTTTGAATCATGATGCACTTTTAAGTACTTATCATGGTTGTTTTGATAAGTATTCGTGCATCATGTATATGCATGTGTTTGGGAGGGAAAAAAAACACAATGTGTTTGATGGAAAGGCACAGTGTAACTAAGTCTATTAAGAAAAGCTAAATACTAGCTCTAATATATCAAATTAGCTCACTGAATTCATTAGTCATATTAGTTTGCTGCTTTTGTTTTTTTGGGATGCCAGTTTTAGTTATCCTGGATCTGAATGTGCCATGAATTAAGCACGTACAAGTTTCGAGAGTGAATAAGCCAAGACTGGTAATATCATTGCTTAAAATGTAGAATGCTCCAGGACAGGACTTGTGTCATTTTCATAATTGGTTTTCAACTATAAACTAATCATTTTTAGTTGGCGAAAATTCCTGATAAAACCTTTTTTAGGGGTTGATTTATTGAGGAATGATGCTAGATATATAAGCAACTGACACTGGCCACCTGTTGGTCCCTCAGAATTAGATGGTAGTGATGGTTATGTTGATCTTTTTTCTTTTCTTTCAAAATTTTTTTTTTGGATTCCTAGATGCTTTTCATTGTGCTAAATTATGCCTTTGTATTATTTATTTATTTATTATTTTATTTTATTTTTTTGGGTTTATCAGCAGCTTGTTCCCTTTTGAGTCCAATATCATGCTTCACGTGTATCTTTGAATATCTGGGGAAAGATAGTTTTATCTCTTTTAAATGTTAGAAATGGTTCCCTCTTGTTTCAGTGCAGATATTGAGTTAAAAATGAGGTGCCTGCTTCTGGTTAATTGGCAATATGTGCGCTATACATTTTAATGCTTCTTGTACAGAATATGTTAAATTGTGTTACTAATTTATCGTCCTAGTGTATTTTACTGTAGAATTAAATGATACTGAAATCAGTCTGTTTTCTCCATTATACAATGTAATAATAGAATTATATATTTCCACTCATTTTTTCTTTTTTTTTCTTTTTTTGGGTATCTATTGTTTTTGTTACAGGTAATCTAGGAGGTGTTGCAGATCTTAAACTATTTGATTTTTTTAGTATAAACAGACATTCTGGGTTAATCCCAGCTTGTAAAATAAAGTGCAGCAGACTAGAGTCATTTTCCAGGTTAAAAGGAGTGTCGATTGTCCATGGACCCGTGCACATAAAGGGGGTTGATAAGAAATCTCAGAGACTCACAAATCGTGTAGCTGTTAGCTGCTTATCAAATACAAGTATGTCCTTTTCTTGGTATATATACTGCTTCGTTATTCTGTAAGTTCTAAATCTCAAATCTGGTCAAGTATAAAAGTAGATCAGTGAAAATGTTCTAATGTATCGACAACTTCGTTAAGCTTCATTACTTTGTAGACATTATTAGAGTTTCATAAACTTTATGGTAAATTATAATGTTATCAAGTTCATAGTTCAGATGAAAAGCATTGCCATAGACATATATGTTTTAATTTTGTATAGTCATGATATATCTATGTATGCTGTACTTCTGCAATTTTTCGTATCCACACATCCCAAAGAATTGTGTTCAAAGAGCATGGTTGGTGACTTCTGATACTATCCCCAATATAACCGACAAGGTTTTGCATATTTTCAGACAGATAGCTTCCAAAAAGCTTAAGTCATGTCCTTTGTACACTGAAATATTTACAACACCTATATATGCTTGTAAAATAACTGCACTTCTTTTGAGCATGGATTTTTGTTGCATTATTATCTGCTGATCCTGTCAGTTATTTCACTACCTCATCTCAATATCCTTTTATTGTGTTGCTTTTGGTTGGGGTATGTTTTTTTCTGTAGTAAGCTAAATCTTTTGAGCATTTCTCAATGTAATGATCAGATTTTGATGTAATAGCTAGTTATTCATGATATTTAGTTTACTGATTACTTTACCATAACACATTGATACTTGTTTTGCAACAGAAGAAAGTGATACGGAGAATGCAAACTTGGAAGAACAGTCAACTACTAAGGACCAAATATTCCCAGGTTCATTCAAGGTTAGAGATTACTCCTGTAGTCCAAAGCAGGAAGAAAATAATAAAGAAATATTGCCTTAAATTATATGATTTTTCAAATTTGTTTAACAGAAGTGCTAATTTATGGTAATAAATTAATAATTTAACCAATTTTATTTAAAGTAATTATTTCTGTAGATAATAA
Organism: Asparagus setaceus; assembly: GCA_012295165.1. Taxonomy (NCBI): domain Eukaryota; kingdom Viridiplantae; phylum Streptophyta; class Magnoliopsida; order Asparagales; family Asparagaceae; genus Asparagus; species Asparagus setaceus. The sequence goes on along the minus strand of CM022706.1, from coordinate 64,265,099 downwards.
ATTATTTCTACTTATGCTAGAGTTTTTGAACAATCTGTGGTTACACTCAAGACCCATCTTGATTCTCACAGGTTCATTCCTTGCTCACAGCCATCTGTGACACAACTTCCATTGCTGAGGTCGAACTAAAGGTAATGCATCAAGATCTTTCTTCATAAAGAAATCCTTAAATATATTAGGGCTAAGTATGCAGAATCCTGTGGCTGAGTTTAATTTTTGAAGATAGACGTGAATGAATTTTTTTCGACTCTTTTACCCTCAAAGGGTCTATTGGTCAAAAAACAAAATTTTCTTCTCAGGGTAAAAGAGTAAAAGAACACTCATGGGGTCTGTTTGCAAAAATAAAACTAGAGGGGTAGTAAGCTCAAAACAGCGATACTGCAAGGGTCTACCCGCAATGAAGCCTTTCTTAATTTACCCAATATGTTATTCATTCCTAAATTCTGTGTGTTGCTTCTATGACTAGATTGGTGGCTTTCGGGTCTATGTCAAAAGGGACTTGGCTGAGAAAAGCATTCCAGCACCTGCTCCAAGTCTGCCCATACAACCAACCAACACCCCAATTCAAGCTTCTGATTCAAATGGGTCTGCTGCTGCAACTTCCTTAGACATCTCCAAGCCAAAACAACTGAGCATTCTTGAAAGAGCATCTGATGAAGGCTTGGTTATCCTTCAATCACCAAAGGTTCTCTCCTGCTTCTCCCTCTCTTTGGGAGTGAGTGTGGATTTTGACTTATATTGTATATTATGCAGGTTGGATTCTTTAGGACATCCCGTACCATAAAAGGAAAGAGAGCACCGGTATCTTGTAAAGAGGTGAGTGACTTATTTTGTTCATACTTTGGGTGAATATAACTCATAGCTTCTGATTATGCCTGAACTGGGTCCTGGCCAAACCATTTTTTCATGATTTGAGAGTGTCGAAAAAGTTATATGGAAGTTAGTGTTGTACTTTCGCTCTTTTTTTAGTAAGCAGGAGGGAAAGAAAAGTAGGCTTTCCTTTGTTCTCCATTATCTTTAAGAAAGGGTGTGCGAAAAATAGTTGAATTTTTTTTTTTTTTTTTGGATTTTTAACTCATAGATTGTATTTCTGATTATTCTTTAGTTTCTGACTCTTGTAGTTCTTACTTAAAGCTTAAAGATATTGTGTATCAAAAAATAATAATAATAAATAAAGCTATTGTGTATCAATTCCTTATCCTAGAAACAATAAAAGAGAGCTGCATATGGTCTGGGCGAAATGAATTTCGTGATATAAATTATTAGGCCTGGTTAACCTGTTCAATTAAATCAAAGCTTCACTTTTGAGGTTCCTAAAGTTGAAATTTTAAATTGATTACTGGAAAGAGTAAGTTGGAGGTTTGTGTATTTCTTTATAATGTGACCTTGATTATCATTTATAGCTAAAAATGTGTTCTTTTGCTACATGATTTGTAGATTTAACCAATTTTACTTATTTGTTCCCTGTGAGTTTGACTATTACAAACAGCTAAAAGCAGCTACTAACTCTTGCCACATTGGTTTAATACTCTGAAACTGATTATATGATTTATATCTTTTTTCCTTTATTACATCTAGTATTTGTTTTACCAAATTTTTGTTCTGCTGAACTGCTGGAATGAGCAAAAATACTAGAATATACAGAAAGAATTGCCCAAGCTAAAAGCCTAATACTATACCAATGATAAATTTTCTGTTTGGTTGTCCTATATGATCTAAAGAGCATCTTTCTGTTGCTCAGTTTTGTGTGGGTTTTAGATCACATGAACAACTCATAAGAAATAAAAAAGGACAATTGGATTCCTTATCTGAACCCTTATATTTATATGCTGTTTCTATCTATATACTCTTGACAGAAACAACAAGTCAAGGAGGGCCAAGTTCTTTGCTACGTCGAACAATTAGGTGGCGAGATTCCTATCGAGGTAAATTTCATCATTATCAAATGTGTGAAGTTTTTGTTATTTTTTCAATCATACTTTCTTGTTTAACTAGTCCTTAAACCATTTCAGTCTGATGTTTCTGGAGAGGTTATCAAGATATTAAGAACTGATGGAGGTAAGAATTTAGTCAATTTCTTTTTTATGTACATGGTGCCTTTTCTCCCCCCGTTTGTTCTACAAACTTTGCAATTTCCTACAGAGCCTGTTGGTTATGGTGATGCTCTCATAGCAATTCTTCCTTCATTTCCTGGAATCAAGAAGCTTCAGTAGGTATGACCGAATCCCCTTGCATTTCTCTTGCGGTGATTCTTTTCGAATTGGTATCTCATCTGTAGTTAAGGATAAAGTTCACAAAATCCCCCTAACTTTGTAATCACAAGTTATTTGGCGACTATATTAAAATGTCCTGCAAATGCTACTTTCTGCATCTGTTTTTGCCTATAAAAGACGGCATCTACTGTGCTAAAAGAGAAAATAATTAGATTATATATTCTGTTACATTGTGGATGGTATGTTACATTATTTAGTTACCCTGCTGTAATCTTCAAATATATTGTTCTAGTACAATGGACAGATTAATGTCATCAAGCATGATTCAAGTATATAAACCTAGAACGGTTTATGGGTTCCATTGTTATGTTGTGAGCTACATTTCTCTTTGTAGTGCAATTCTAATGAGGGAAATATACTGGCAGGCGCACCCAAAAAAAAAAAAAGAAAAAAAAAGGAAAAAAAGAAAGAAAATACTCGTTCTCTTAGTGATATATTTTGTGGTTCCATCGAAATATGATTTACTGAGAACCATAAGAAAGAGTGTCTTCTATCTGTGTTTGTGGCTTGAAAATTTTTGAAGTACATGCTAACGTTTTATTGTGGAGCATTGAAATATTTACTTTTTAATGTCAAACAATCCAGTACTAATTTATTATCTTTTACATTTCAGGTACTTCTAGAGTTGCACAAGATTCTGACTCGTGATCGAAAATTGAACTCAATTTAGCAAAATTGGCATATGGATGTAGAGATTTTCTTTTGCATTTTGTTTGTTCATTATTACCCTTTCGAATTAAAAGATTAGCAACATATTGAATATTCTTATATATTTCTCTTATTGCAAATTGTGGTTTTGAAGCTTTGAAGGAAAGTTTTTTCATATATTGAGGATGGATCCTTTCCAAAAAAAGACATTGAGGAGCAATGTTGCAAGAACTTTTTTCCCTTATGTAGTTGGTGATTAAGAAAATGATATTTGGAAAATAAAAAGAAAAGGAAAACAAATGCCAAAAGACAGTATATGTAGTTTTTTCATTTCATCGGTAGAGTTCTTATCAGAACTATCTCTATAGGAGTGAGATGATCTATACAATAAATAAAATAGTTTAACCCTTTAACCACCCGCGAATGGTATAGATCACCATTTTCCATGGGTATTATGATAGCTTACTCGCATTTCATAGTCATCATTGATGCTTATTTTCTCATAAGAAAGAAAATAAAATAAAATAAAAATTGAGTTCTTTTTCTTAATTAAAGCGTTTCCCCATGTAAAATCTAAATATGGTATATTTATGTGTGTGCTCGTGCAGTGTGTGTGTAGGGTGGGGGCGGCTTTTTTTCCTAAATATATTTATTTTGGAAATCGTATATACTTGAAGCGTTTCTTTACATATATTCTTATCTAAAAATCATAATCAGTATGAAAATTCTAAATGGGTTACTACTCCTTCCCACGCAGTGGTTTATTACTTTAGTCTGGTTTGACTCTCTACATTTAACTCCAAGAAATATTACCTTTTACTCTATATAAAAGGAGAAATTTCATAAAATACTCCAATTTTTATAAAATTCCTGTTCAACAAAACAAAAAATTCATATCAGATTATCTTATATGTGAGCTAGACGTTAACATAGAGCAATAAATAATTCTTAAAAATCAATTTTTTATTTATTAGTTGCTTTTCAAAACTAATTTCATAAAGCAGTACTGTGGGTTCATAATTTAAAAAAAATCTCTTTATTGAAAGTGTTTAATAAAAGTTTTAGTTAGCATCCTGCTTCCTACTTCTTTTGAAGTATGATATACCCAGATATAATGCCGAAATTCTTACCAATTTAATAAAAATATACATTGATTATTTTATAGTTCTAAACAATTTTGGAGATAAATCTATTCTCCAAAATGTTAAAAATCTCACAGGTACGTTATTTTCAAATAAGGATGATTTTGATTTAATGAGTATGGTTAGGAATCATGGATTAGTGGTCCACGTGGCGGTCTAGAATAGGTTGGATGTACCATGTAAGCATGCCTATGTGGAAAAAACGTTGCACCGGATACTTTCTCGAATTGTGATTTTTGGAGTTATCATCTATAGCAAGTCTAAAATTATGCCGTTTGGTTTCCTTTTCATATCTGTATTCAAATTTTATTCTATAAAAGGCACCCTAATATCTCCTTTAAACATAAAGATTTCAGAAAAATTCTTTACAGAAACAATTTGCTTCCAAAATCACCATAACTAGAGTTAAAAAGCCATTCTACATTGCTTTCTTCTCAATAATCAAGGCATCAATATCAAAGGTTTGCTACTTCTTATGTTCTCAATTAATTTTTGTTCTATTTTTAAATTTTATAATTTCTCGTAAGTCTTAATATACTTTTCTTATCTTTTAGGAGTAGCAATTGAATTTAGGAGCAACTAGAATGGCAATGAAATTTAAATTATTTTCAACTATTATTGTTGGAATATGATCTTCATTATGAACACAACATCAGTTCCTTTATTCTGTGATATTTTTTGATGTATAGATCACTATTTGCATAGAAAGAAAAGACTATTATTATGAGAATAAAATAAAAAATGAATTAATGGAATAAAAATTCTCTTATTTACCAACAAATACCATTGACGTTTTCATAATCCAGTCATGTTTTGACTAAAAAATAACTCAATTATGTTTCTTTACCATCAAGATAAAAAGTAAATACAGAATTAATAGACCTAAGACCTAGGTAAAAGATAATAGTAAAATGTGGAAAATCTTTAAATTCAAACTAATATAAGGTAACGGATGCAGAATCCTTAAATTTTTCTTAAAAGTTTTAGTTTAATTCTGTTTCCTAATTCTTTTATAGATAGATGTTTTGAGATAGAATTCAAAACTTTCAAGTTATCACTTGTACGAGTTTTATGATAAGATTTAAGTTTTGTATGAAATCCAAATACAACTTCAAATAGAATTTAAATTATTTCCCCGTTTGTTTCCGTTACCTAATAGTACTCGAATTCAATCTATATAAAAGGCATCTCCAAATCTTTCATTAAACATAAAGATTTCATAAAATTTCTTTACAAAAGAAAAAAATTGTTTGCAAAATCATAACTAGGTCTTAAGAAGCAGCAATTTACTCCTTCACTTCTTCTTCTAAAAATCAAGTTCTCAATATCCAAGGTTTGTTTCTTCGTTATATTCACGACAATTTTCGTTGTTCTCTAACTTTCGAAAGTTATAATAAGATCCTTTCTTGGCTTTTATTGACAGTAAATATTTACAGTTTTGTTCTTAAAGAATTGCAGATAAAACTCGAAGAATCATGACGAACAATCCTCCGGTCTTTCATCATCAATTCGAAGAATCGTGGTTCCACCATCCAATGCAAATGCCAATGCCAAGCCAATATCAAGAAGAACAATATCGTTCGAAAAGACCAAGATTTTCAAATTTCCCTCCCATGGATATGCCGCAAAACCATAACCCTAGCCCTAACCCTATTTCGTCGATATTCTTCAAGACAAGACCATGCAAGATGTTCGACCAAGGCCACTGCCCGCACGGGCAAAACTGCACCTTTGCGCACGGGCCTCAAGATCTTCGCCAACCACCACCAAATTGGCAAGAATTCGTCGCAAGAGATTCGTCGTTCACAGATAGAAACAATAGGGTTTATGGCGGGGAGAGAGTTTCGCATGGTGATGATTCTAGGGGTTTTGGTAATTTTGGCGGGGGTGGACATGGTAACGATAAGAGATCGATGTTTTGGAAGACGAGGCTTTGTCATAAGTTTGAGAAGTTTGGGCATTGCACGTATGGAGATATTTGTCAATATGCTCATGGATTAGCAGGTAATTAGCACATCATCATCCTTCATTTTTTTCCCTGGTCATATCTTTTTAATTAGCTTTTAATCCTTTTGTTATTATTATTATTATTTATTTTATTTTTTACTTTCTTGATCAGTGATCCAAAACAGAATCAATTTTCATAATTAAAGTCAAGCTAATTTTAATTGTGAATGATTATTGAATTTTGTTTCAAAATATTTGTTGTCAATTACTAAATTGATTTTATATTTACTTCAGTTATTTTATCAGTTCCTTTTCATGGCTCAATAAGCAAACTTATTTTGAAGTTACTTTCTTTATTATCATAAAATGATTTAAAGCACTATATTTACTAGTGATTTGGTGATCTTTTTCAGTTACTTTTATTAATGATCTCGTATATGCAGCTTATTCGTGTAACTTGTGCTCCTGATAATTGAGAAAAATAAATCTCTTATGTTAATAGTATTCTTCTTCAAACACTATCTTATGAGACCAAGACCCATCCTTTACATTTTATGATGATTTTCTTTAAGACACTCTATTTTGTTATTAAAAAATTCTTACCTCAAAAGTTGTTAAAATTTGTATTTTGTAATTTTTTACACAGAGCTAAAAAAGTTTGGAGCTGAGACGAACATAAGAAAAACAAGTTTCGAAGTAACTCCTTCAGAGTGTCCTCCTGAAGTGACTCGTGCTCCTCCTCCTCCTCCTCCAAGCATGACTGCTCATGCCGCAACTCCCATGGAGGATAATCATCAAGAATCGGCAAGGAATTTTAGATGGCCGAAAAAATTAATTGGCATATATGCTGATGATTGGATTTAAATGCAAAAATCCCTTATGCAAGCAGAAATGTAATAGATTTTTTAATTGTCGGTTCAAAATTTGAATTTGCATACAAGAGCTTTAATGAATATAATTATATATGTTATAGTTTCGGATTTCTGGAGCACTCTTTATTGTTGTTGTTCTCCTCAATGTATTACTTGGCTACCCAACTTATAATTTTCTTGCTCTGATATTAGTTCGAAATAAAATGTATTCCCTCTGCTATTTTTTTTCCAGTAAACAAGATCCAAATTTGTATGAATTTATATGATCAATATATTTTAGAAGTTTCTTTCAAATTTTTGTTTAGCAAGCTAAGTTGCTTGCCGTGATTTATTAGTTATATGCTCAAGAATCTTATATATATCGTCCGTCTGAGCAAATAAAAGAATCCAAATTAACATGAGTTGATATCGATACAATCTTTTCTAGAATTTTCTTTCCAAATTTTTGTTTAGCGAGGTCAGTTCCTTGCCATGTTTGAAAAGTTAATTGTTTAAGAATAATCTTATATATCTTCTGTCTCAACAAATGGAGGAAATTATAATGCTCCGTTCTTCAAATATCTCGTCTCTTTTTGACAGTTCTTTGATGTGTTAGTTTTAATCTTGTGATGCATTAAGAAAAATGTTAAATTAGCTAATATGGTTAAAGTAGGATCAATAACCCCATACATAAAGTTTATTTTAATCATTGAGGTTTACAATTGTTAATTTGATAAAAGAGAGTTTCATCATTCGTAACTAAAGTGTAGGTTTCTAACCAATCTAAATAAGTTTATTAGTAAACTCCCTAATTTTGAACGGTTAACTCTTTTTAACCCTTGTAGAAGTATATCTTGTTACAAGTAAGGATTTTATCGAGCAGAGGTGATCTATACCAACCACCGGTGGTTAAAGGGTTAGTTTGATAATTCTCACTATCCTATCAATAGTGTAAAATAGTTTGATAATTCTCACTATCCTATCAATAGTGTAAAATCACCCCACTCCTATAGGGTGGTGATCTATAGAATCCCCTACCGCTTTGTTATCTCACTTTTTTTGGATGATGGGAAACTTTGGTCGCCTAGAGTCAGAGGCAGGTAATTGGCCCGAGTTCGAACCACCACTCCCTTGAGTATTAAGGTCATGTGGGCCTCGTTCCTTCAGTGGCGGGGCACCCGCTTATAGACCATTCCACCAGCAATGACCTCTAGTTGACCAAGTAAAACCCCGGTCCCTCCACTAATCACCATGCTCACTAATAGGGGACGGTTGAGTGCGTGAATGGAGCTTCAAACTTGGGGTATTCAGAGGGAATTTCCTGCCTTTCCACTAGAGCACCCCACTGGTGGTTTGTTATCTCACTTTTTTTGGATGATGGGAAACTTTGGTCACTAGAGTCAGAGGCAGGTAATTGGCCCGAAGTTCAACCACCACTCCCTTGAGTATTAAGGTCATGTGGGCCTCGTTTTAGTGGCGGGCACCCGCCATAGACCATTCCACCAAAGAATGACCTCTAGTTGACCAAGTAAAACCCCGGTCCCTCCACTAATCACCATGCTCACTAATAGGGACGGTTGAGTGCGTGAATGGAGCTTCAAACTTGGGGTATTCAGAGGGAATTTCCTGCCTTTCCACTAGAGCACCCCACCGGTGGTTTGTTATCTCACTTTTTTTGGATGATGGGAAACTTTGGTCACTAGAGTCAGAGGTGGTAATTGGCCCGAAGTTCAACCACCACTCCCTTGAGTATTAAGGTCATGTGGGCTCTGCCATGGGCACCCGCCATAGACCATTCCACCAAAGAATGACCTCTAGTTGACCAAGTAAAACCCCGGTCCCTCCACTAATCACCATGCTCACTAATAGGGACGGTTGAGTGCGTGAATGGAGCTTCAAACTTGGGGTATTCAGAGGGAATTTCCTGCCTTTCCACTAGAGCACCCCACTGGTGGTTTGTTATCTCACTTTTTTTGGATGATGGGAAACTTTGGTCACTAGAGTCAGAGGTGGTAATTGGCCCGAAGTTCGAACCACCACTCCCTTGAGTATTAAGGTCATGTGGGCCTCGTTCCTTTAGTGGCGGGGCACCCGCTCATAGACCATTCCACCAGCAATGACCTCTAGTTGACCAAGTAAAACCCCGGTCCCTCCACTAATCACCATGCTCACTAATAGGGGACGGTTGAGTGCGTGAATGGAGCTTCGAAACTTGGGGTATTCAGTAGGGAATTTCCTGCCTTTCCACTAGAGCACCCCACCGGTGGTTTGTTATCTCACTTTATTTCTTGCAAAAAATTAACTTTTGTACTGGACATGCTACCATATATAAGTATTATTACAATTGGCATTGAGATCTAAGATACGTGTGAGATTCTTTTGACTTTCATACAAACAGTATGAAAACTCAGTACTTTACTCTATATATACACATATCAAACTTAATTTCCTGCATAGAACATGCCAAAATTCTCATAAAATCCCTCACCAAGAGAAGGAATCTAAAGATGGCTGGTCTACAAAGATCAAGCGAGACCTTCAGAAGATCAGGTTCATCAGGGTTAGTATGGGAGGACAGATTCCTGTCAGAAGATCCTATGAAACAAACAAAGAAACCATCAAAGGCAGAAGGAGGCTTTGAGCTGCGTCACTCTCGCAGCACCGGCTCCCTGGGCATGCAGGGTGGCGGCGGACGCCACGGGCACAGCACGGTCCATGTGTCGCCCGTGGTGGACCCGCTGTCGCCGAAGATCTCCGGCTGCGGCTTCTGCGCAGTCTTTAGGAAGGCTGATACTATGAAGAGGAGGAAGACCAAGAACAAGAGGACCGGTCATCACTAATATGTGAAGAGAGACTGAAATGGTCATGGTTAGTTTTTGGAGCCTCTAGTTTTCTTCCTAATTTTATTTTTGCACTTTAGTCCTTAAAAGTTTCACCCTGTTTTATCTTTGATATCCTGAAGTTCTGTTTTGACAATTTGATATCGAATGCCCTGACTTTAAATTTTTATTTCTCATTTACCTTTTAATGTTGATATTCCTGAGAACAAAATTAACATCGAATTTCTTACACTCTATATATAGATATCAAATTATCAAAATTGAACTTCAGAGCATTATCAATATTAAAAGGGTGAAACCTTGGAAAATTAGAGTGCAAATAATTTTTTCCTTTCCTTTGTGTGTGCGTGTGTTTTTTTATATTTTTATAAACGTGATTTATGTTGTAACTAGACATGTGGAACAGAGTTACATATTGTCCACATAGAGCCAGTATTTTTCTTTTTATTCTTACAAAAATATTGGTTAATTTGTGTTCTATGTGAGAAAAGTCTAGTTTCATCCTTACATGTTGATCCTTTTGGGTTTGAGGCTTCTCAGTTATGAATTGTTTCTGAATCAAGAAGAGGGAAAGTACACATACATCTAACATGAGTATATGATGCTCTTCTCTGCCTATATGGCGATTTATTGATTTTCTTTTTTCAAAACATAACTATAATTAAAGATGATGATTTGGTTTGGATGTTAAAGATTAAAAAGATCACAATATTGCGCTTTGTACTAAATTTGTTGTTTAGATCATCAATTAAATGGCCAGTTAAACATCAATTAAATGGACATCTATCTATATGGATTTTAGAGATTGAACTTTGGTTTTAAAAGACTGCATGTTTTTACTTTGATATTCTTGAAAGACTGTAGCTTTGATCCTATTTGAAAAATAAAATGGAAAACTCTAACATATATATGTCTTAATTTTGGAGAAGTATTAAAATAAATAAAGGTTATTATGAGGGTCAAAATATTAGCTTGATGAAAGCTGCCTTGTAGTATTGAATCAGTTAGCATGTTGGTGGAAAAATGTGGGGATGGTATCATATCATCACCAACCACATGTTTCTTTCCCCTCACTCATGCTTGTCATCTCATTTTCATGTTCACATAGGAAGTTAGTCCTATATTATTCTTTAACTTTTTATTAGCATATAAACTCTCCTCAAATTGATCAATTATCTATTAAAGAGTGTATGTTCAACACTATACTAGAGAATAGATGGTCTTTCTACAATACAAAACCTGTAATGAAATTACTCTACAATACATTGAATTCATATGACACAGATGTAACAGATATAGGTAATAGAGAAATAATTAATTAACTTTATTTGAAAATAAGAACGATCTAAGTACTAATAAAAAAGTAGGGTATTAGGTGACTAACCTTCAATATATGGGTGCACATGGAATTATTTTTTTTATTTTTATTTTTCTAGAACCAAGGTGAAGAACAAAGAAGTAGCTCTCTTGTTTGCATTCATGATAGCTCAAAGTGGGCTAGCTTTACACGTTCGATCTCTCATTGTTGTCAACTGAAGATTTCTATATATTATCAATAACATGGAAAGGGTTGGCTGAGGGCTTATAACATTAAGGTTCAATTTATAAAGGAAGTTGAAGGTGACTTTAAGAACGTTTCCACTTCTTTTTTAGACAAAAGGATAAGAAAAAAAGATAAGATAGAGTAACATTTGCTTTCCACTGTCAATGCACAAAGGGGACATGGATATTTCTTTAGTGGAGTAATTGACCATGAGGATTAAGATAATTTATAAAATTTAGGATTAATTGCAGATACACCCTCCGTACTGTAGGGTATAACCACTTATTGTCTCTAATTTATTTTCGCATTAAGACTCACTGATATCAGTATTACAGGGGTTAAAAATTCATTATCGTAAAGAAAACAAATTATTACATGGACTGTTTAAATAGTCAGTTTCCATGAAATGAAATTACATTACAATTTTAATTAGTAGTATATAATTGTCATTAGTGGTTGGGCGCGCGTGTCAGTCATGAATGCATTTCACTACCATTATGTTCTGATAAGATCTGTATTCTTTGTCTGCGAATATGATTCAACATTGCGACAAGATATCATGAGCAAACATCCTCTCATCTTGATGGTTTTTATATCTACCCACATGAAGGAGGTTGGGGTTTGAATCATATCCCAACAGCCACCCAACAGTATTGTCGGCATTGGGGGACCAAAGTAGAGGGAGGCTTTTATTAACTTTATAGAGGAAATTTTTATTATTATCATTTGGGTGTATTCATTGAATTTGGATTCTCTTGTCTACTTAAAAACAGAGGGTGGACATAATACTCTTTTTTCAGCCGTTCATATGGTTATGATGGGAATTCATTGGCATCGTGAAAGATATAAGCAGGATATCGCTATCAATTCTAAAGTAACATTAAGTATAAGCATCAGTGCAATCAATATCAGTACAATTATAATATTGTATGGATGCAATCATACTCCTATATAAGTGTCATTACTAACTTTAAAATTTGTACTGGAAAGCATGCTATAATATCCTTCCGCCCTCTATAGAGGGTCATCTGCAGGATTTCTTTTTCATGCAGGTATGAACTTTGAGGAGACATTTTGCACAAAAGCATCATAAACCATTTTCATGAGAAGAAACTATCATCACTTTTCTCACTAAACTACCCTATCCGACCGAAGTAAGAGCAAGTTTTTACTTCACACATGACATGTTTAGGACAATTCTCATCGTATTTACTTCATCTTCTATATTACTCCCCTTCCTCCTCTTTTCAGGGTATTCAAGCCATTAATAACATCAGCAACAATTTTCAATAGTCATGACATTTCTCTGGAGTTACAAAAGTTCAAGACATACTTCTCAAATCAAAAAACTTTTAAGTAGCTTTCGCAAACTTTCCCAACTTTCACGGTAGTTTAGTAAAAACAATTGCAACCATGATTTTAGTTTAAGTAGCATTGTCCCTCGGGTTGGCACCAAGAATGGCAAGCCCTCAATCGGTATTAATTTTTCTGATTTGCCTACCATCGAGGCATTGTGTATGCAAAAGCAGTTGTGTTAAAATTTCATTCAGGTCGGCCCACTCTTGATGAGTGCTTTGCTGCCATTAATGCTAGGGGCATGAGCAAGCCATTCACCATGGGGCTTATGGATTCTCGTACGCTTCTGCTTCGTTTCCAGGCTGGGGAAGACATGCTTGTTGCTCTATCTCAGAGCTATCCTCTGATTAAAAACCACCCCTTCAAGGTATTTAGATGGCATAATTTGTGCCACAAAAAAGAAGATGCTTGTCGTGTCCCTGTTTGGCTCTCTTTGCCTAAGCTGCCAATGCAGTGTTTCATCCCTGAATACTTAGAGGCCGTTGCTAACAAGATTGGCACGTTTCTATGTTTCGACAAGCCTACAGCTGCTTTGGCTCGTCCTAGCCTGGCTAGAATGTGTGTAGAAATTGATCTTCGTAAGCCTCCTCCTACAAAGTTTTGGGTTGATATATATATATGATGGGTATTGGCAACCAATTCTATATGAGAGGCTCCCACAATATTGTTTGCACTGTCATTCTCAAGGTCATAGCAACCAATTCTAATGATAAGGGCAAACGTACTGCCATTGAGAACAATAAAAAAGATAAAAAGAAAAAGAAAGGCAATCTTGTAATTTCTGATCCTCCTGCTGTGGTTCCCATTGTAGGACAATTAAACCTTGAAGCTAATGACATGTTTTGGGAGATTGCTAATCATAATGTTGAAGTGGTGGAAAAGGCCCGTGAGATAGCTGAGCTTTCTAAAAATGTCTCTTTTTCAGATGCTGGAACTCTTTCGAAGGGTGATATGGTCCTGCTTCGTGCACAAGCAATTCTTTCTCCAACCTATCGACATCTGATGATGACGATGATTCCATTGAGGATTCCACTACCCTACGACAATTCCTCTCTGATCAAGAGGGTGTCTCATATAAGATCTGTAAATATGCTATTTTGGAACTTTAGGGGTATTGGTAACCCCCATACTTTTGCTTATTGTAAAAAGCTAATTAAAGTTCATAGGCCTCTTTTGCGTATATTTATAGAGCCTATTGTTTCTGACAATCATATACGGAAATTTGCTTTCTATTGTGGTACTCAAAATTGGATTTCTAATCAAGAGATTGGTGGAAAGATTTGGATTCTTTGGAAGGAGGGGATCTCTGTACAGATGCACTCGATGGCTAGTCAACATATTACTATCAAAATCCTTGCCTTGGGTCTGCAGTTCACCCTATCTGCTATCTATGCCGAGCATACTCCTCAAAATAGAAGACCCCTTTGGGACGCTCTCAGGAATATCCACTCATCTATGCAAGGTCCCTGGATATGGGGCGGTGACTTCAATGCTATTCGCTCCTTAGATGAACGTGTGGGTTGACATCCTCCCCCTCGTCTATCCATGGAAGAATTCAATGATTGCATTAATGATTGTTGTATGGTTCCTGTCTTTATTAATGGTGGTAAATTAACTTGGTGCAACAATGGCCATGGGCTTGCTAGGACGTGGCAAGTTCTTGATCGCATTTTACAATCTCCTGATGTTCTCTTGACTGGTAAACTCTCTACTACTCTTCTGCATAGGGATTTATCAGATCATTGTCCTATTCTTGTTCAGTGGGATCATTTGGCTTATAAAGGTCCTTCCCTATGGAAATTCCAAAGAATGTGGTGCTATCGTGATGATTTTAAAACCATGATTGAGTCTCAATGGGCTCAAAACTTCTCTGCATCTCCTCTCAGAAACCTCCATAGCAAATTGAAGGTTTGTCGTGAGGCTTTGAAGAATTGGAACAAACATCAGTTTGGTAACTTATTTGATAATTTGTCTATGCTTGAACAAGAAATGAAGTCCCTTGACTCTGAGTTGCATACTTCTTGGTCTGATGAATCTATGGCTAAATATCTTCAGTGTCAATCTAAGTGGAGAGAAGCTTGCTTAGAGGAGGAAATTTTCTGGAAACAAAAGTCTAGGGTTAAGTGGCTAAATGAGGGGGATGCTAACACCAAGTTTTTTCATGGGCTTGTGAAAAGCAAACAGCACAGTGCATCTATCAATGACCTACTTGACGATAATGGGGATCACATTATTGGTGCTGAGCAGATACATGATGCTACTATTGAGCTCTACAAATCTCTCTTTTGCTCTGAAGCCCACTCTATTGATGAGGGACCTTATTCAGCTTATTCCCTCCTTAAATTCTGATGAGATGAATGCTATGCTCACTTCTCCTTTCTCTATGGAGGAACTCAAGGAAGCCACTTTCTCTATTCCCCCTGACAGTGCCCCTGGTATGGATGGCTTTCCTGCTAGCTTTTTCATTTACATGTGGGTTACTACTAGAGACTCTCTTCTCTTGGCTGCTAATGAATTTTTGCAGACTAAACATCTTCCTCGGTATTTCACTCACACTTGCAGTGTTAAGGTCCCAAAGAAGAACCCCACTGTTTCTCTCAATGATTTCAGGCCCATTAGCTTATGCACTACATTCTATAAAATATTGGCTAAGCTCATTTGTGCTAGATTGGCCCCCGTTCTACCTATTATAGTTTCACCTAATCAAGGGGCCTTCATCAGAGGAAGGAACATCACTGATAATATATCCCTTGCTCAAGAGATTTGTAGGGAGATTGACAAGAAGAAGGCTAAACCTAATGTTATTCTCAATTTAGACATGCAGAAGGCCTACGACAGATTGGAGTGGGACTTCCTTTTTGCTGTACTAAGAAAATTTGGTTTCTCTGAGGATTGGATTGCTATCATTAAAGCTTGCATATGCTTTTGCAACTTCTCTCTGGCATTTCAAGGTGTCTATAAAGGACTTTTTTTCTTCTTCTAGAGGATTAAGGCAGGTTGACCCCCTGTCCCCTAGCCTATGCATTATGGCTGAGGATGTACTCTCTAGAGCACTGAATACTCTCATCCCTCAGGATGCTTGGTTTTCTACTTCTATTGCGGTATGCCCGACACACCTGCTCTTTGCTGATGATATCATAATATTTGCTAATGCTGCTAGGAAATCCATTCTCCAGTTCATGAAGATACTCAACTGGTATGAATCTAACTCTGGTCAGAAACTCAATCTAACCAAAAGCCAGTTTTTCCTTCCTGCAAATGCTCCTCTTGCCAGAGTGAGGGTTGTGAGGAATGCCACTAATTTCTCAAGAGGGAACTTTCCTATTACCTTGGGTGTCCCTATTGGTCCTGGCCATAGAAAAGCTTCACACTATCAGCCATTAATTGATAGAATTAGCAACAAAATTCAAGGGTGGCATGCTAAACTTCTTTCAAAAGGGGATAGACTCATTTTGATCAGACATGTGCTTTCTAGCATGCCTATTCACCTTATTGCTGCTACGACTATTCCTTCTCAAGTAATTAAGAAGATTGAATCTTTACTTTCTAACTTTTTTTGGGGATCTTCTGATTACGGTAAAAGATTGCACTGGTTAAAGTGGGCTAAGCTTTGCAGGCCTGTTGATGAGGGTGGGCTTGGGATTAGGTGGCTACATGATGTGAAAAAAGCCTTTCTTCTCAAACAATGTTGGTTCCTTTGTAACTCTAACTCCATTTGGGCTGAATTTATGCGGGCTACGTACAAGATTAGCAAAACTCCTCTCTCTTGGAATGGTCCTCTTCGTTGCTCTAGAGAATGGAAGCGTATTTTGGGGGTCAAGGCTAAATTTAATGACCTTTGTGCTTGGCATGTTGGTAAAGGAGACATATCTTTTTGGTTTGACAACTGGAACCCTGAGTTTAATCTTGCCTTCCTTGCTCTTATTGGGGAAAGTAATGTTAAACTTAAGGATTTCCATCAAAATGGTGTTTGGAATTTCAATGAGCTGCTTCCAATCATTGGCCTTGATCTTGTGGATTTCCTGCATGAGACTGCCCCTCCCCTCACTGGGAATGATGATAGACTGTGCTGGACCCCCGAAAAAGATGGTTTTTTCTCCACCAAGTCTGCATGGAATGCTGTAAGAGACATTTGTGCCTGAGCCTATCCTTGATGGTTCATGGAATTCTATCATGCCTATGCAATCTAAATTGTTATGTTGGAAACTTCTTAAAAGAATCCTTCCTGTTGATGCTGCTGTCAAACTGAAAGGTATCTCTATTGCTTCAAAATGTGTTTGTTGCTCTTATGCTAATGAGGAATCTCTTGAACATCTATTTTCTAGGGGTGAACTTGCTCAATCCCTATGGTCATATTTTGGTATATTATTTGGTGTGCCATGCTATCCTCTTCAACCTATTACTGCCAGGCTTGCTTGGTGGTTTGAGAGATGCAAGGGGGATTCTCATTTTGCTATCATGGGTCGTCTTGCGGCAATTGCTATTTGTAAGCAAATCTGGAATTTTAGGAACAACACCATTCATGGGGGCATAAAGAAGGGTCATCTTATGGCTCGTTTGGTTGTGATTGATACTCTTCAGCTTCTTGACTCCAAAGTCAAGCGTAGGAGAAGATCCCCCCCTTTTTGGGATGTATTCTCTGAGATCTATTGGCATAACGCCTAGAAACCCCTCACCCAAACGTCCTATTCCTTGTTCTTGGCAAGCTCCTTTATATGATAGGTATGCTCTGAATGTTGATGGATCTTGTATGGATTGCAACTTGGCTGTGGGTGGTATTATTCGTGATCATCTTGGGTGTTTGGTGGGCTCTTTTGCGGGTCCTGCTAGTCATGGAACTCCTTTAATGGCTGAGGTGAAAGCTCTTGGCCATGGTACTGATTTCTTGGTTGATTTGGCCATCTCTCAAGCACATGCATGTTCTGACTCCAAAGCCCTCGTCCAATCTGTTGGCAAGGCTTGTCCTTATTGGCAACTAACCTCTACCTGGGACTCTATCACGCATAATATCCAAGTTCTTCAGATGCGTGTCTCTCATTGCTTTCATGAGAGCAACAAAGTTGCTGATCTCCTTTGCAAACATGGGCACTCTTTGGACCACACGCACTACTACTTTGATCTTGAGGAGCTCCCAATTCATATCAGACACATGGTTTCCCTTAATGCTATTGGATCATTGTTTTATAGATTCCCCTAATGTTTTTTGGCTTTTTTTAGGTCTACTTGTCTAAGTTCTCATAGTTTATCTTTTGTGCGCTGTGTACGGTTTGAGTTCTGTACTCAATCATTACGTTAGCACTCTTGGTTATGTATGAGTCATACACTCCAAGAGGGGTCTTTTGTTGTACTCAGCTTTATATATATATATATATATATATATATATATATATATATATATATATATACCAAGTTCCTTAAAGGAACTTGGTAGTGAATGGACAAATCGGTCCCACATCGAGGGAGAAATAGAGAGAGAGAGAGAAAGAGGAGAGAGAAAGATTTTTAAAATTTAGACTTGTGGACCAAATTTGTCCATCACTACCAAGTTCCTTAAAGGAACTTGGTACCAAGTTTTTTCATTTTTCTCATATATATATATATATATATATATATATATATATATATATATATATATATATATATATATATTATGACGGTTTCTAGTTCTAAAAATAATAATAATAATAATAATTGCAACCATGATTTCTTTGAGATGCAACTTCTTTAACAAACCTTATGAAGGTTGCAAAAGATGAAAATGCCCATTAAATACAGCTCAAGCACCCAGGTAGTTTTACTTACATATAATCTCAACTTCCTTAATTGAAGGCATCTTGCATAAAATCTAGAATGTGATGTTTGATAAAGGGCTGATTCAGATTACATTGGATGAAACCCAACAAAACAAGGTAAAGAGGTAATATGTGAACATCAGAAGGCAAGTTTCTCTGTGCATTAAGGAAACTTGATTTACAAGTATTTTCTTGCAAGTGGTTGGGCGTGTGTCAGTCATGAATGCATTTCACTACTATTATGTTCGATAAGATCTGTATTCTTTGTCTGCGAATATGATTCAACATTGCGACAAGATATCATGAGCAAACATCCCTCTCATCTTGATGGTTTTTATATCTACCCACATGAAGGAGGTTGGGGTTTGAATCATATCCCAACAGCCACCCAACAGTATTGTCGGCATTGGGGGACCAAAGTAGAGGGAGGCTTTTATTAACTTTATAGAGGAAATTTTTATTATTATCATTTGGGTGTATTCATTGAATTTGGATTCTCTTGTCTACTTAAAACAGAGGGTGGACATAATACTCTTTTCAGCCGTTCATAGGGCTAAGATTTGGATTCAAATTTAAGGTGTTATTCGTTAGGATTAAGATTAAGATTTAAATTTAAAGTGTTATTCGCTTAGAACTAGGATTTAGAATTAAATTTAAGATATTATTCGTTTAGGACTAGAATTTGGATTTAAAGTGGTTATTCGCTTAGGACTAGAATTTGGATTTAAATTTAAAGTGTTATTCGCTTAGGACTAGAATTTGGATTTAAATTTAAAGTGTTATTCGTTAGGATTAAGATTTGGATTTAAATTTAAAGTGTTATTCGTTTAGGACTAGAATTTGGATTTAAAGTGGTTATTCGCTTAGGACTAGAATTTGGATTTAAAGTGGTTATTCGCTTAGGACTAGAATTTGGATTTAAAGTGGTTATTCGCTTAGAACTAGGATTTAGAATTAAATTTAAGATATTATTCGTTTAGGACTAGAATTTGGATTTAAATTTAAAGTGTTATTCGTTTAGGGCTAAGATTTGGATTCAAATTTAAGGTGTTATTCGTTAGGATTAAGATTTGGATTTAAATTTAAAGTGTTATTCGTTTAGGGCTAAGATTTGGATTTAAATTTAAAGTGTTATTCGCTTAGAACTAGGATTTAGAATTAAATTTAAGATATTATTCGTTTAGGGCTAAGATTTGGATTCAAATTTAAGGTGTTATTCGTTAGGATTAAGATTTGGATTTAAAGTGGTTATTCGCTTAGAACTAGGATTTAGAATTAAATTTAAGATATTATTCGTTTAGGGCTAAGATTTGGATTCAAATTTAAGGTGTTATTCGTTAGGATTAAGATTAAGATTTAAATTTAAAGTGTTATTCGTTTAGGACTAGAATTTGGATTTAAATTTAAAGTGTTATTCGCTTAGGACTAGAATTTGGATTTAAATTTAAAGTGTTATTCGTTTAGGACTAGAATTTGGATTTAAATTTAAAGTGTTATTCGCTTAGGACTAGAATTTGGATTTAAATTTAAAGTGTTATTCGTTTAGGGCTAAGATTTGGATTCAAATTTAAGGTGTTATTCGTTAGGATTAAGATTTGGATTTAAAGTGGTTATTCGCTTAGAACTAGGATTTAGAATTAAATTTAAGATATTATTCGTTTAGGGCTAAGATTTGGATTTAAATTTAAAGTGTTATTCGCTTAGGACTAGAATTTGGATTTAAATTTAAAGTGTTATTCGTTTAGGACTAGAATTTGGATTTAAATTTAAAGTGTTATTCGCTTAGGACTAGAATTTGGATTTAAATTTAAAGTGTTATTCGCTTAGAACTAGGATTTAGAATTAAATTTAAGATATTATTCGTTTAGGGCTAAGATTTGGATTCAAATTTAAGGTGTTATTCGTTAGGATTAAGATTTGGATTCAAATTTAAGGTGTTATTCGTTAGGATTAAGATTTGGATTCAAATTTAAGGTGTTATTCGTTAGGATTAAGATTTGGATTCAAATTTAAGGTGTTATTCGTTAGGATTAAGATTTGGATTCAAATTTAAGGTGTTATTCGTTAGGATTAAGATTAAGATTTAAATTTAAAGTGTTATTCGTTTAGGGCTAAGATTTGGATTTAAAGTGGTTATTCGCTTAGGACTAGAATTTGGATTTAAAGTGGTTATTCGCTTAGGACTAGAATTTGGATTTAAAGTGGTTATTCGCTTAGAACTAGGATTTAGAATTAAATTTAAGATATTATTCGTTTAGGGCTAAGATTTGGATTCAAATTTAAGGTGTTATTCGTTAGGATTAAGATTTGGATTTAAAGTGGTTATTCGCTTAGGACTAGAATTTGGATTTAAAGTGGTTATTCGCTTAGGACTAGAATTTGGATTTAAAGTGGTTATTCGCTTAGGACTAGAATTTGGATTTAAAGTGGTTATTCGCTTAGGACTAGAATTTGTATTTACTTCATCTTCTATATTACTCCCCTTCCTCCTCTTTTCAGGGTATTCAAGCCATTAATAACATCAGCAACAATTTTCAATAGTCATGACATTTCTCTGGAGTTACAAAAGTTCAAGACATACTTCTCAAATCAAAAAACTTTTAAGTAGCTTTCGCAAACTTTCCCAACTTTCACGGTAGTTTAGTAAAAACAATTGCAACCATGATTTTAGTTTAAGTAGCATTGTCCCTCGGGTTGGCACCAAGAATGGCAAGCCCTCAATCGGTATTAATTTTTCTGATTTGCCTACCATCGAGGCATTGTGTATGCAAAAGCAGTTGTGTTAAAATTTCATTCAGGTCGGCCCACTCTTGATGAGTGCTTTGCTGCCATTAATGCTAGGGGCATGAGCAAGCCATTCACCATGGGGCTTATGGATTCTCGTCGCTTCGCTTCCAGGCTGGGAAGACATGCTTGTTGCTCTATCTCAGAGCTATCCTCTGATTAAAAACCACCCCTTCAAGGTATTTAGATGGCATAATTTGTGCCACAAAAAAGAAGATGCTTGTCGTGTCCCTGTTTGGCTCTCTTTGCCTAAGCTGCCAATGCAGTGTTTCATCCCTGAATACTTAGAGGCCGTTGCTAACAAGATTGGCACGTTTCTATGTTTCGACAAGCCTACAGCTGCTTTGGCTCGTCCTAGCCTGGCTTGAATGTGTGTAGAAATTGATCTTCGTAAGCCTCCTCCTACAGAGTTTTGGGTTGATACATATATGATGGGTATTGGCAACCAATTCTATATGAGAGGCTCCCACAATATTGTTTGCACTGTCATTCTCAAGGTCATAGCAACCAATTCTAATGATAAGGGCAAACGTACTGCCATTGAGAACAATAAAAAAGATAAAAAGAAAAAGAAAGGCAATCTTGTAATTTCTGATCCTCCTGCTGTGGTTCCCATTGTAGGACAATTAAATCTTGAAGCTAATGACATGTTTTGGGAGATTGCTAATCATAATGTTGAAGTGGTGGAAAAGGCCCGTGAGATAGCTGAGCTTTCTAAAAATGTCTCTTTTTCAGATGCTGGAACTCTTTCGAAGGGTGATATGGTCCTGCTTCGTGCACAAGCAATTCTTTCTCCAACCTATCGACATCTGATGATGACGATGATTCCATTGAGGATTCCACTACCCTACGACAATTCCTCTCTGATCAAGAGGGTGTCTCATATAAGATCTGTAAATATGCTATTTTGGAACTTTAGGGGTATTGGTAACCCCCATACTTTTGCTTACTGTAAAAAGCTAATTAAAGTTCATAGGCCTCTTTTGTGTATATTTATAGAGCCTGTTGTTTCTGACAATCATATGCGGAAATTTGCTTTCTATTGTGGTACTCAAAATTGGATTTCTAATCAAGAGATTGGTGGAAAGATTTGGATTCTTTGGAAGGAGGGGATCTCTGTACAGATGCACTCGATGGCTAGTCAACATATTACTATCAAAATCCTTGCCTTGGGTCTGCAGTTCACCCTATCTGCTATCTATGCCAAGCATACTCCTCAAAATAGAAGACCCCTTTGGGACGCTCTCAGGAATATCCACTCATCTATGCAAGGTCCCTGGATATGGGTGACTTCAATGCTATTCGCTCCTTAGATGAACGTGTGGGTCGACATCCTCCCCCTCGTCTATCCATGGAAGAATTCAATGATTGCATTAATGATTGTTGTATGGTTCCTGTCTTTACTAATGGTGGTAAATTAACTTGGTGCAACAATGGCCATGGGCTTGCTAGGACGTGGCAAGTTCTTGATCGCATTTTACAATCTCCTGATGTTCTCTTGACTGGTAAACTCTCTACTACTCTTCTGCATAGGGATTTATCAGATCATTGTCCTATTCTTGTTCAGTGGGATCATTTGGCTTATAAAGGTCCTTCCCTATGGAAATTCCAAAGAATGTGGTGCTATCGTGATGATTTTAAAACCATGATTGAGTCTCAATGGGCTCAAAACTTCTCTGCATCTCCTCTCAGAAACCTCCATAGCAATTGAAGGTTTGTCGAGGCTTTGAAGAATTGGAACAAACATCAGTTTGGTAACTTATTTGATAATTTGTCTATGCTTGAACAAGAAATGAAGTCCCTTGACTCTGAGTTGCATACTTCTTGGTCTGATGAATCTATGGCTAAATATCTTCAGTGTCAATCTAAGTGGAGAGAAGCTTGCTTAGAGGAGGAAATTTTCTGGAAACAAAAGTCTAGGGTTAAGTGGCTAAATGAGGGGGATGCTAACACCAAGTTTTTTCATGGGCTTGTGAAAAGCAAACAGCACAGTGCATCTATCAATGACCTACTTGACGATAATGGGGATCACATTATTGGTGCTGAGCAGATACATGATGCTAATATTGAGCTCTACAAATCTCTCTTTTGCTCTGAAGCCCACTCTATTGATGAGGACCTTATTCAGCTTATTCCCTGCTTAAATTCTGATGAGATGAATGCTATGCTCACTTCTCCTTTCTCTATGGAGGAACTCAAGGAAGCCACTTTCTCTATTCCCCCTGACAGTGCCCCTGGTATGGATGGCTTTCCTGCTAGCTTTTTCATTTACATGTGGGTTACTACTAGAGACTCTCTTCTCTTGGCTGCTAATGAATTTTTGTAGACTAAACATCTTCCTCGATATTTCACTCACACTTGCATTGTTATGGTCCCAAAGAAGAACCCCACTGTTTCTCTCAATGATTTCAGGCCCATTAGCTTATGCACTACATTCTATAAAATCTTGGCTAAGCTCATTTGTGCTAGATTGGCCCCCGTTCTACCTATTATAGTTTCACCTAATCAAGGGGCCTTCATCAGAGGAAGGAACATCACTGATAATATATCCCTTGCTGAAGAGATTTGTAGGGAGATTGACAAGAAGAAGGCTAAACCTAATGTTATTCTCAATTTAGACATGCAGAAGGCCTACGACAGATTGGAGTGGGACTTCCTTTTTGCTGTACTAAGAAAATTTGGTTTCTCTGAGGATTGGATTGCTATCATTAAAGCTTGCATATGCTTTTGCAACTTCTCTCTGGCATTTCAAGGTGTCTATAAAGGACTTTTTTTCTTCTTCTAGAGGATTAAGGCAGGTTGACCCCCTGTCCCCTAGCCTATGCATTATGGCTGAGGATGTACTCTCTAGAGCACGATACTCTCATCCCTCGGGATGCTTGGTTTTCTACTTCTATTGCGTGCCCGACACACGCTCTTTCGATGATATCATAATATTTGCTAATGCTGCTAGGAAATCCATTCTCCAGTTCATGAAGATACTCAACTGGTATGAATCTAACTCTGGTCAGAAACTCAATCTAACCAAAAGCCAGTTTTTCCTTCCTGCAAATGCTCCTCTTGCCGAGTGAGGGTTGTGAGGAATGCCACTAATTTCTCAAGAGGGAACTTTCCTATTACCTTGGGTGTCCCTATTGGTCACGGCCATAGAAAAGCTTCACACTATCAGCCATTAATTGATAGAATTAGCAACAAAATTCAAGGGTGGCATGCTAAACTTCTTTCAAAAGGGGATAGACTCATTTTGATCAGACATGTGCTTTCTAGCATGCCTATTCACCTTATTCTTTTCTGACTATTCCTTCTCAAGTAATTAAGAAGATTGAATCTTTACTTTCTAACTTTTTGGGGATCTTCGATTACGGTAAAATTGCAGGTTAAAGTGGGCTAAGCTTTGCGTGCCTGTTGATGAGGGTGGGCTTGGGATTAGGTGGCTACATGATGTGAAAAAGCCTTTCTTCTCAAACAATGTTGGTTCCTTTGTAACTCTAACTCCATTTGGGCTGAATTTATGCAGACTCGTACAAGATTAGCAAAACTCTCTCTCTTGGAATGGTCCTCTTCGTTGCTCTAGAGAATGGAAGCGTATTTTGGGGGTCAAGGCTAAATTTAATGACCTTTGTGCTTGGCATGTTGGTAAAGGAGACATATCTTTTGGTTTGACAAGCGGAACCCGAGTTTAATCTTGCCTTCCTTGCTCTTATTGGGGAAAGTAATGTTAAACTTAAGGATTTCCATCAAAATGGTGTTTGGAATTTCAATGAGCCGCTTCCAATCATTGGCCTTGATCTTGTGGATTTCTGCATGAGGCGCCCCTCTCCCTCACGGGAATGATGATAGATGTCTTTGGACCAAAAAGATGGTTTTTCTCCACCATGCATGGAATCTTTGTAAGAGACATTTGTGCCTGAGCCTATCCTTGATGGTTCATGGAATTCTATCATGCCTATGCAATCTAAATTGTTATGTTGGAAACTTCTTAAAAGAATCCTTCCTGTTGATGCTGCTGTCAAACTGAAAGGTATCTCTATTGCTTCAAAATGTGTTTGTTGCTCTTATGCTAATGAGGAATCTCTTGAACATCTATTTTCTAGGGGTGAACTTGCTCAATCCCTATGGTCATATTTTGGTATATTATTTGGTGTGCCATGCTATCCTCTTCAACCTATTACTGCCAGGCTTGCTTGGTGGTTTGAGAGATGCAAGGGGGATTCTCATTTTGCTATCATGGGTCGTCTTGCGGCAATTGCTATTTGTAAGCAAATCTGGAATTTTAGGAACAACACCATTCATGGGGGCATAAAGAAGGGTCATCTTATGGCTCGTTTGGTTGTGATTGATACTCTTCAGCTTCTTGACTCCAAAGTCAAGCGTAGGAGAAGATCCCCCCCTTTTTGGGATGTATTCTCTGAGATCTATTGGCATAACGCCTAGAAACCCCTCACCCAAACGTCCTATTCCTTGTTCTTGGCAAGCTCCTTTATATGATAGGTATGCTCAATGTTGATGGATCTTGTATGGATTGCAACTTGGCTGTGGGTGGTATTATTCGTGATCATCTTGGGTGTTTGGTGGGCTCTTTTGCGGGTCCCGCTAGTCATGGAACTCCTTTAATGGCTGAGGTGAAAGCTCTTGGCCATGGTACTGATTTCTTGGTTGATTTGGCCATCTCTCAAGCACATGCATGTTCTGACTCCAAAGCCCTCGTCAATCTGTTGGCAAGGCTTGTCCTTATTGGCAACTAACCTCTACCGACTCTATCACGCATAATATCCAAGTTCTTCAGATCGTGTCTCTCATTGCTTTCATGAGAGCAACAAAGTTCTGATCTCCTTTGCAAACATGGGCACTCTTTGGACCACACGCACTACTACTTTGATCTTGAGGAGCTCCCAATTCATATCGACACATGGTTTCCCTTAATGCTATTGGATCATTGTTTTATAGATTCCCTAATGTTTTTGGCTTTTTTAGGTCTACTTGTCTAAGTTCTCATAGTTTATCTTTTGTGCGCTGTGCGGTTTGAGTTCTACTCAATCATTCGTTAGCACTCTTGGTTATGTATGAGTCATACACTCCAAGAGGGTCTTTTGTTGTACTCAGTTTCTTTATATATATATATATATATATATATATAAAATTCGCTTAAAAGGAGCTTGGTAGTGAATAGACAATCCAGGTCCACATCGAGGGAGAAATAGAGAGGAGAGAAGAGGAGAGAGAAAGATTTTTAAAAATTTGAAACTTGTGGACCAAATTTGTCACATCACTACCAAGTTCCTTTAAGGAACTTGAATCAAGCCATTTTTCTCATATATATATATATATATATATATATATATATATATATATATATATATATATATATATATATATATATATATATATTATGACGGTTTCTAGTTCTAAAAATAATAATAATAATAATAATTGCAACCATGATTTCTTTGAGATGCAACTTCTTTAACAAACCTTATGAAGGTTGCAAAAGATGAAAATGCCCATTAAATACAGCTCAAGCACCCAGGTAGTTTTACTTACATATAATCTCAACTTCCTTAATTGAAGGCATCTTGCATAAAATCTAGAATGTGATGTTTGATAAAGGGCTGATTCAGATTACATTGGATGAAACCCAACAAAACAAGGTAAAGAGGTAATATGTGAACATCAGAAGGCAAGTTTCTCTGTGCATTAAGGAAACTTGATTTACAAGTATTTTCTTGCAAGTGCTTGAACTTTTGTATCAAAGTGTGACGAAGTTATCCGTGACCCAGGTAAATATAGAGGATTCAACAGAATCTGTACAGATTTAGAAAGAATATATTAGTATGAACACTTTGAATTCGGATAAAGTTTACAAGATTGAATTAGACTAATACGAAATGAATCATATTGTTCTTACACAAGCATACAGAACAGTAAGACAGCAAAGTTAGAATTAAGGAAAAGCAATTCTGCAAGCGAAAAAAAAAAAATCTAGTTCTGTAATATCTATACAGCCAAACTAGCTACCAAGGTACGATCTATTGGCACACAATAGTTTTTCCTATCTTTTTCAGCATTTTACAAGGTGACCTACCGAATTAAACGTAGCGTGTGTGCACTTTTTTTGGTTGGGGTTGGGTTTATTTGTTCAGGATTGGTAGTTTGGATTGGGACTTTTTTGTCGGATTTGGATTTAAAGTGGTTATTCGTTTAGAACTAGGATTTAGAATTAAATTTAAGATATTATTCGTTTAGGGCTAAGATTTGGATTCAAATTTAAGGTGTTATTCGTTAGGATTAAGATTTGGATTTAAATTTAAGGCGTTATTCATTTAGGATTAAGATTAAGATTTAAATTTAAAGTGTTATTCGTTTAGGACTAGAATTTGGATTTAAATTCATGGTGTTATTAGTTATTTCGATTGTGATTAGGATTAGAGTTCTCGAATCCATATGCCAATCCAACTACATATTTTCAACCTCAAACAATTCAAAGAAAATTTTGTGGGTTTCTTATTCTCATCCCGGATTT